>VZTZ01006174.1:293746-375112 GCA_013400955.1 Drymodes brunneopygia
CGGGGGCGCAGCCGAGCGGGGCCCCCCTGGCCCGACCCGACCCGACCCACACGCGCGGGTTCGGTGCCGCTTTTGTTCTCCGCGAACTTAGGGATCCCGGCGGGCGCTGCCCCGCAGGCCTGAGGCCCGTGGCTGGGGGTGAGCGGGGGCTGTCGCTGCCCCCGGCCCTGAGGGCTGAGGGCTGGGGTCCCGCTCGCCCCGGCCGGCTGCTGGTGCCGCTGGAAGCCCTCAGCATCCCGCGGCCAGGCTGGGAGTGAGTGCAAGCCTCTAGTGCTAAACAGAAACCCTTAAAGGGCAAAGTGCCTTGCTCCATGTGAAACCCGGCCAATTTTCCTTCTTCCCCTCCCCAAATTTTATTTTTATAACGAAGTCAAGCAAGCGGGCTCTGTCGCTGTTTCCTTTGTTCCTGTGGTGGCTGCAGCTGGCAGCAGCACTTCCTGGGTTTATCTGCACCTTTTGCTCAGACTTCAGTTGTGCTTTTCATCTCTTCAGTAAGGCGTTATATTCCCATTTATCCCCTTTGTCTGTCATCCAAAATGGAGGCAGAGCTGTGGAATAGAAGTGTTTTGGAAAGATGTGTGTCTGCTCGAGTCTTTTGTTCCGTGTGATATAGGAGAAACCGGATCCAATCTGATGTTCTCTGCTGAGCGTATTTTGGAAGTTGATTAAAAGGGTTGATGGAAAATGCCTCTTGGCATATCAGTGGAAATATTTATTTTCATCTATAGGAACCACCTTAGCTTGCTGAAAGAAAATGAACTTTGCCCACCCCAAATTCCTCTATTTAAGTATTGCTTAATGAAGAGGAAACAACAGGACTATCTGTTCTGTGCAGCAGCGAGAAGATGTAAGTTAATCTTAAAATTTTGATAATATTGGCCAAGTATGTTATTAGTTATTGCCAAGAGACTGAACCACAGATAAGGTGTGTGCAACAGTGGACATAAGTACTTATGAAAGCACTTACAAAAGAAATAAAAATGTAAGCCTTAACTAAAAATTAATCAATCTGCCTTTATTGTACAAGCTGGGAGGAACTTGCAAAGAAACCCCAGGTATTATGAAGGACAGGACTGGACTGCTCATGTCCATCTGCTCCTCAGCCTCTATCACCTTTGTTTTATTCTGTGCTTCCACTAGTGTGTCCTTGGGATTTTGAAACTGAGGATCACATCTAGTGCAAAGGAATAATTCTGTTACACTAATTGACAGTACTGAGCTCTGATGTAAGTGTATAAATTGAGCACCAAATTTATTTCAGAAGAAATAATTTTATCCTGCTTGCTGGTGCTAGCGTGAGGCAAGGTGCAGAAAATATCTTCTTAGAGGCTGCCAAAGAAAAGCACATTCTTAATGCTTCTGTCCTTGGGCACCTTAGGGTTTGCTGAGTTGCAGCCCTGAAGCATCCTGCCCACATTCAGCCTGCTTGCTCAGCAGCTTTGGGATACAGTTTTTAAATCTGCCAAGCAAACCGGCTGTAAACTTGGGTCTAAAAAGGATTAAGGTAATTCTGGAAAGTCTGATTTGAGGTGATGAACATGGCTATGAAGTGGGAAATGATGTCTTTTTAACAAATGATAGAGCCTGTAGGTTGTAGATCTCTCTGTCCACATCCTCAGGCTGGATTTGATCTTGGTTGGTTTATGGGGATCTTTTTGTGGCTTTTGCCTCAGCTGTACCTTCCTCATTATTGCCTGTCAGATTCAGCACTGACAATACACACAGATTCTATGTTAATATTTTCTGTGCTGCCTTTGCTGGATAGAAATTCTCTCTAGAAAATAACTGAGGGTGTGGAAACCAACAGCTAAAACTGTAACACAGCAAGGTGAAGGGGTGTGGATTTTGCTTTGTGGATGAGCTGCCCGCAGAGCTGGGCGATGCGGCCGTGTTAAACACAAACCCGAGGAAGCTGCTCTAGCGGAGCTCCCTGTGTAATATTTACTTACACATGACACTCATTGCTGGTATTTCAGTGTTTAAAGCTTTAAGGAGAAGCAGTAAAACGTGTGGTACCCATTAGCTTTGCCGATGGACTAGAAAGCAAAGTTTTTCTAGATTACCTGGGTCATTACCTGGGTCATTACCTCGGGTGGTTTCTTTGGAAGCGACCAAATTTATGCTGCATCACGGATTCGTGGTGTAACCTGGGCTCTTTTAATTGTGCTGTAGATTTTCTTGAGTTTGGCTTTGTGCTGTTAACAGTCAAAGTTTTTATGATAAAAAAAGTTATTTCTGAACACCAGGGAAGCGATTCCCTCATGCCTTTGAGCAGTGCAAACCAACACGATTCTAATTTTCATCACAGCTGTTTCAGTCACGTATCCAGTTGCACAGTTTGAAAAGTCTCATTTCAGATAAGCCATTCCAGAGGGAAAAATATGCCTATAGCAAACTCCCCTGTACAGTGAGCAGATTAAAACAATTTTTTAATTTAATAAGTAACTTATAAACTCTGGGGTTTACAGCAGGTGTCACGCGGGCTGTGCTTTATCTAAATGTCACCTCTTTTTCTGATGAGATTGATTATGGGAGCTGTACCACACTGGCAGAGGTAAAAGAACACTGGTTTTCCCCTTTTAGCTCCTTCATCTCAGCTCTTTAAACCAGTGTGACCTTGCAGACCTTGATGTGTAGGTAGCTAGAATTGACCTGTTGCAGGCAGGCCACTTTAAAGGCAAAATGATCTTAAAAAATGTGCTTCTCAAAATGAGAAAGCCCTTTGACACTGCTCATTCTAATGAGAAACTGTGCTCCTGGTTACATGACCTACAATATACACAGTGAAGTAAAATGTTATGTCATATTGATATTTAATTTAGTAAAGCCCTCTAATAACTTTACCATTATCCAAATAATTACATTACCCAGAAATAACTACCCAAAGCTGAACTATTCAGAAATGTTCCAACAACAGCATATCATGAGGGAGTTTTTTTTCCCTGAGATTGGGACAGAAGAATTTTTTCTCCTTATTTTGGAGACTTCTTGTCTCCAGCTGAAGAGTCATGTTCAGCTCCATGTAGAATGCAGGCTGAAGACTTCTGTGAGGTGAAAAGCTGTGCTTTACAAAAGGGCACTGTAAACCATTTATTGCCCTGACAGTTTGGAATATGGGACATTGGACTTCCCTGTGGAAGGCTCTGCTTTGGGAAGAATGATGTATCGTTTAAGGTTCAAAACCTGAAATAGGAATTTTTCTGAACTGCATGTGGAGCTCTGAAAAATGGATGTTGGGAATCAATGACTTTGTGCTAGTTTATCTCTAGGGTAGAGAGGTAAATCCTGCTAAAGTGACTAATGTAATTATTGCAGGGAATAGGAAATACAGTGTATTACTCCTGGAAAAAGTAGATTTAAAAGTAGATTTCTTTTCTTTGGATGTAAAATGGATAAGTGACAGTGCAGATTTCAGTTGTACTCAGCCAGTGTGTTGTATACATGCCCTGTGAAGAAATAAGAGGTTGATGAGGCTCTGAGACCATGTAAATAATTAATTCTGTGTAGGAAGGTTCCCCTCTTGTGCAGTGCTGGGGAGACAATCCTGCAGTGGAGAGAATGGGCTCCTCAGATGTGTGTTGTCATGTACATTGTGTAAACAAAGCACAAGCTTTATTGTAGGAATTATTAATGACACTACTCACACTGAGTGGTGTTCTTTTTACTGTTATGTATTATTATTTCACTCATCGCTTATCTTAGCATAGGTAGGGTAGATGAAGATGACTTTGTGGGCTCATTTATTCTTAAGTAGCCTCAGAGTTCTCTCACCTCTTAATAAGAGCTTAAGGAAGATGCCAGGTGTTGTACTTGAGGTAAGAGTGTTAACGTTGGCAGGAGATCCTTGTCCAAAACCCTCTGGATCCTGCTTGCTAAAGCTGCACAGAACAGGAGAGTGGGGTTTGGGAACTTGGACAAAGGCTGCCTTGTGAACTGCTTGCCAGGTCATTTCTAGATTTCATCTCTCCTCTCTAGCAATATGACTCCTTCACTTCATGTAGATGTAAGCCAAAAATATTCCCTTCCTCAGTGCCCTAACGTTAAGGGGTCAGCTTCTTTCCAGAGCACCTTTGCCACACTTTCTTTGTTAGTGCAGTGTTTGGGGAAGTTCTCAGCAGTGCTGATAGCACCTGGAGATTAAAAACTTCCAGAATTTAGTGACATATTTCACATACTGCTAGTAGAAACCACTCTGATAAAAACACCTATATTCACCTTTGAATTTAGCCGGACTTGAGCAGAGCTGCTGTTATATTTTTTTAACCATAGTAAGGTTCCCTCCAAAGCAAGGATGCTGTATTCAGGGTGCAGGATGAATCAGGACATTGGTACTGAGCCTCTTACCCTGCTTATGTCAAATGCTTGATATAGTCACAAGCTTTTAAGCTCTGTGTAAGATGCACTTTGAAATTCCACCTTGACAACCTTGAACCTCAGGATGGTTTGCAGAAAGGTTGCTGAGCTGTTCTTGTCTCAGAGATGAATTTCTTTGCCAAAGTAAACATTTAGTAGTGGTAGTGTGAGAAAGCCTTGGTTCAAATTAAGGTTTTGGTGTCTTCAGGGCTACAAATGACTACAGGAAGAACAAATTCTGTGGACAGAGGTTTAGATACAGGGACAGTTTTGTTTGTTTTGCTCCTGGCTATTTTAGTGTCTCTGCAGACTGGTCTCTATGGACCTGGTTGTGCAGGGTGTTACTATAGAGGTGTGGGGCACAGTAGTCACATTTTTCATTAAAAAAGCATGTTGTTATCATCTTTTGATCTACTATTTAATCTACATGTTTTGTTGTAGTTCTCATCTTGTGTTTTTACTCAGTAAACAGATGTTATTTTCTGGCTTAAATACAACACAGATTTCATAATCATCATTTTTGATGGATTGCTGGAATAGGGAAGAGGGAGCTAGTTTGTCCTCAGACTGCCAGTTCTCAAGAACTTTTGCATAATCTTAAAAAATTTGGCTGAACTTTGAGATTTGGCATGATTTTTAGTGAAGATTTTGTGCTGCATGATTATGATGTGCTTTGAATGGCAACAGAAATTAATATGTTGATTTCCAGTTCTCCTCCCCTTACCCGTTTTCATTTCTTTCTGCTGAGTGACAATAGGAATCAAAGCCAAGAAACCCAAAATTCAGGTCTTGGCTTTACTCATGTTTTTCCACACATCCCTTTACTAGGTCACTGAACCATTCTCGTTTGTTACTTTCCCATGTGGGGGAAAATTTTTCCATTCTTTTGGAAAGCAGAGTTGATATTCAGTCACTTGAGCAGCTGCTTATCTGACTGTGTGTCCTTAAGCTGTGATTAGTCTTAATCAAACAAAAGGGTATCTAGTGATGCTGCAAGCTGGGAAGGGTGGGGAGGAATAAAGGGAGCTTTGTTGCCATTTTGAGCTGAAGGCTGGGCATTTCTGGGATGTCAGAGGCTTTTTGACAGGCTTGAAGGAGAGAGTGAACTCTTTAAGTTGTTATGGGTGGGTGGAATTTTCCCCCTAATAACAGCACTCAGGGATCTGTTGTAAAGCAGGAAGAGTTGGAAGGGCAAGGAATGAGGCTGGAAACTCAGTGAGATGTGGAGTGAAATTAAGAGGATCTTTGAGGAATGCACTGAGTGAATTAGAAGGGCCATGATAAAACCACACAATGAGCTGGGTGGTGTTGACAGAGGCCACAGGGGTGGAAACAGGAAAGAAAAGAGGAGATACTGCAAAGTTCAAGTCAGACAAAGGGTGTCTCAGCTGACTGAGTGGGTTTGAGCCCGGGTTACAAACTCATTGAACCCATGTGAGTGAGGAAACATCCAGCAGCAGGGGTGGATGGAATGACAGCAAGGAAGGGGAAGTCTCTCATGATGTTGGGGACTCTGGAGAAGAAAAGAGGTTGCAGTTGTACTTAGATGAGATCTGAATTAAAGGACAGAGGTGAATGGTCACGATGATTTGGGGAGAAAAGAGGATGTTGGTGTAATGCTATTCAGGGCAGGAGAAATAGGAATGAAAGGGAAGGATATATGGAAAACAAGGGTAGATCAAGGAAGGTGTGGCTGAAGTCAGAAAAGTCCAGTGTTTACTCCCCATGCTTTGATCTGTGATGGGAGAGTTAGATAGGATGTGGGTGTGCCTGATAAAGGAGAGAATGAGCTGCAAGGACCCAGATATGGAAATCAAAGGTGATCGAGCAGCGAGATGGGGGCAGGAGATCTGGACTTCCTGTTTAGCCCTTCTCAGGCTGCCCTGCTGCCTTTTGCTGTTGGAGAGAAAGGGTTCTCTTTTTAAAACAGAACAACAACAACAAAAAACCTTATCAGTTGAGAAGCTTGGACCAGTTTGGGTTTAATCTGGCATTTTATTTTTAATTAACAGACTACAGGCTATATGCTTGCAACTTCCTTTCTTTGTATGCAAAAAGTAATTGCATTTACGGTTTCCCTCATCTGTCCTTTGATATCTTAATATCATTGGCACAAACAGTTCTTTAAAGACAAAACTTCTAAGCTGCTTCTGAGGGATAAGACAAGCTTTCTGAACTCTTTGATGGCTATAGAAATATTTTACAGCTTTCATACAATTTTCCTTTCACTCTGGGAAGGAAACCTTTAACATGTCCATAAAACAATTATGAAGATGATTAGGAAAAGTACTTGTTTCAGTTGCCTCCAAAGAAAATAGAGTTGGTTCTTTGTGTTTCAGACAGTGATGGAAAAACCTGAATCTGATTGTTTTTAGTACAAGCTAGAGTTACACTATTGTCACAGTTTCTGAAGCAGGAAGGCTTGAAAAATGGGGTTAGGAAAAGCAAGGGTCTTCAGAAATTACCTCTAATTGTTTTAGTACCAGAATAGAAATTCTGAACATGGTTTTTCAAATAATTTTTTGTTTGTTTGCTGAAGTGGGAGTTGGAAAGCAATTTTTGGTTGTTTTTGAACATAAACCATGCTGTCTTGGTGTCATTCCTGATATAATTGATGTAGCCATCCCTTGGTAAGTAATGCAGCCATCTGAAATGTTCCAGGGTGCGTTTGCCACAGCTTATTTACTTTGTGACACACAGGCACAAAGCTTTTCACTAACCCTTGGTTTCTTGGCTGTTGATCTTAGATAAATCAGCTACTGCTTTTTCCTCCCTTTCCTCCTTCTGAAAATGATCAAAACAGTCTCAGCACTTCAGAGCCCCAGATGTGTGTGCTGGCCTTTTTGAAAGGGGGAGACAAAGACATGAAGTTTAGAAGTGAGCTGATAAAGGAGTTTAAAAGGAAGCCCTATCAAAGATGACACTTCAGCTACAAAGTTAATAAAGGAAAGAATACAAATGGAAGAAAGATTGAGGAGGGGATGATGATGTGCAGCTTACTGACACCTCCCTTAGAAAAGCTACAGAACTGATGAGGAACTCTACAGATAGAAATTACAGGGTAATAAAACCAGGCTGATATTTGAAGGGCAATCCTAATGCTTCTGGAAGGCAGTGCTCTGCTGAGTGCCCTTGGCCTTCACTGAACTGCCTGAGAAACACGTGCTCCCTGCCCTGACTGTGGTTCTGAGAGGTATCATTGCTCTCATTGTGCAGTCTCCAAAAAGCCTTTAATATCAGGAGCATCACTCTGGATTCCTGAGTGTGCTGCTGATAGTGGCCTTCTGGAGAATCTGGAAAACCCTTCTGTTGGGCTTGGAAGTCTAAATGGTGTGAGCTTGTCTGAGCTGTCAAATGGTTAACAGCCATTGGAGGCATGAGCCCTTTCTTCAAGAGAGATTTGCTCAGGAGCTGAATGTGCCCCTCGAGGCAGCAGGGGGACCCTGCCTGTTGGGGAACTCTACTCTGCAAGCAGAAATGGAGGACTCCTTGTCTGTTTGCCTGCCTTGGCTTCATGCGCTGCAGTTGCTGGACTTTACCTCTCTGTGTTAAATCTACTGTTGGATTGAGTGGAAGTTTGCTTGAGCTCGGTGGGGATAGAGTTTTATCTTCCTGCCATTCCCATATGTGTGGCAATCTCTTATCAGTCCCCTCCAGGCTTAATGCCTCTGAGGGGCAAGTGTTGAGGAGGGCCTGGGTGACACCTTGGCCGTTCTGTGTAGTGTGAATGGCTGCAGGGGAATTGCCTGTTCCCTCTCTGTTAAGCAGATTTCACTTTGTGCCTTAAGGTATGGAAGCTCTTGAGTGCTGCTTAAGCGCAAGCTCAGCAGCAGTTACTTTTGTGAAAGATAAGTGTTTTTAGTTGCCTGTCCTGCTGTGACATCAGTGGATAATAGAAAATGGGATGGGAAAGGACCATAGGAAGCCATTTAGGCCCAGGGAAAAGATTCCTTCCCTGGGTTGGTTATCCAGACCGTGGCCGCTTACAAGGGATATGTAGGTACAAAGCCCACAGTGTTAGGAGTGCTTCTCAGGGCTGCTTTGTCACCTTTGTGACTGTGAGATAAAAGGTGAGGTGCCAGATGGAAAGGGCTTGCAGGGCACTGCTTGGATTATCGTGTAGCAGGGTATTAGTGAAAGAATCTGATTCACTTCAATTAGTGATATGTCAGTGTGTTTTGACCAGAATCCTCCTGACCCACAGATAACCCTTTGCCGTGACACGGGTGTACCGTGATGTGAGGAAAGGGTTCAGCTGTTTAAGTAGCTAAGCTCTGCTGCTTAATGAATTGATCACTTTTCCTGAAAAGCAGAGAAAAATTTTAATGACTTGTTAAATTTTAACGACTTGTTAGAGAGCTTTTTATCCTTGGTTTTGTGTTTGCAGCACATTATCCACAACAGTAATGCATTAGAGACCTTTTTATCTCTCTACTTCTAGTTTAGCTGATGGTGTAGTGCAAGGAAGCAGTGAATACAGTCCTTTTTGCTATTTAATGCCTTTTCTTACTTAATTTTTGTATGTGGTAATGTCTTTCTATATACAGAGATAAATGTGGGTTTTTTTAATTATAGTGGGAGATTTCTGGATTTCCAGGGGTATCTTTTATACCACACCAGAGCAAGCAGAGAATATCTTTGTGGGTAGAGTACATATGTGATGTTTGTGCTTCTGTTTCATTGCAGATTAACAATATTTCTCCCAGTGATTTGGGGAACAAAGACCAGAAACTTGGGAGGACAGTTCAAAGCAGAAATAGGGGAGTTTAGGCTGCTTTCAGCTGAAGGAGCAAGGAAAAATGGTTGAGGAGATCACCCTTCGTCCATGAAAAGTTATCCTTTTTCAAGCACAGGAGTCTGATGCTTGTTACAGCTTTGTTTCTGTGTGTGCTTCATCAGGAGATGAGGGGTGGTCTTGTCTTTGCTAGTTTTGGGTGGGGTTTACTTGTCCTGGGGCTGGCTTATGAATAAGAACAAGAATTGAAGAGTGGAGCCTTAAGGGTGACTGAAGGGGTAAGGAGAAGATCCAGATAGCCTTGCTCTTGTGTAATAGGTTTGCCCTTCTTGAGAAAGAGGATTGCTGGTACTGGTTTTGGAAGTGAGATAGCAGCTGCATTGTTTGTAGTTGGGGCTTGCAAATCCAGGGGGAAGGTGGCAGCTTGTAATTGTGACCTGGCCTGAACCCTCAGTGTGGGGTGTTTGCTTTGTCCTGTGCTGCATCTGCCCTGGTATTCTGTGAGAGTCCTGCTGATGTGGATACTCAGAGGTGTCTGTGTTGAGAGCTTGTGTGAACACCAGAGCCTTTAGAGCTGTTGGAATTGCTGTGGTGAGCGCAGGATCTTGGTCCTGTGTCCTGCCAGGCGGAGGGAGCGAAGGAGTTTTGTCCTGAGGAGTTTGTGTTGCAGCCTGTACTGCTGCCTAGAACAGATCTGCAGCAGCACAAGCAAGTGGGATGAGGCCTTTTCTTTTCACTGATCCTTCCAGCAGTGGAGCCTGTTACTCCCCAGAGATCAGCAGGGCTGTTCTTTATGAGACACATCTGCGTAACAAGATTCAAGCAAACATTGCAGAGGCACGAAGGAGGCTTTGCTTCTGGAATCTGTCAAGTTCATTGTTTTCAGAACTCTCTAGCATGGGATGTTTACTCGAAATCCTGGCGTCCTTTCCCTCTGCTGCTTTGTTTACTCTGCCTTCCCTCAAGGTCCCATAGTAACGGGTGCTCTGCCTGCAGCAGTTCAAGGACACGACAGCTGAAGTGACCTTGGCCAGCGTGGCTGGGAGACCTCTGGCCAGGCTGCAGCAACTCGGTGACTTCTGTATCCAACAGCCAAACCCTTCCCCAGCCCATGTGAGCTCGTCCAAAACGCTCTTCTTGTCCACACTGCTCCATCTGTGCCAGGGACTTGGTTGCCTTGGCACCAAAACTCTAATGTAGGGCAAGGGTTAGACTCACCCCAGCCAGCCAGGGTGATGATACAGAGCCCAGGCCTGTGTGGTAGTGCTGGTGTATCTTTGGAGCAGCTGGAATGTGGGGTTTCACAATAGACCTAAAAATAACTCAGGCCCACAGCATTTCGTTACTGTATGTTGATGTGAATGTGAGCCATCACAGGCTCTTCTGCTCAGTTCTTCTTGCTACATCTTACTTCCAGATTTTAGGCTGCTCTTAAATGTATTCTGTTCTCATATGTGAGAATTCCGATCTCACTGTCCACACTGTTCACAAAGAGATAGAGACCAAATGGAGCAAGAATTGTGGAAGAGCTTCTTAGGTCTTTGTGATTCTTCTTTGAAGTCTTGTGACTGGTCTTGATAATCTTTTTATCATGCAGACTTTTGCTTTTAGTGCTGTGGTGTGGCACTTGATTTAACCTGTGTTAGTTGTTGAAAGCCGTTACTTTGGAGGCAGAAGTGATCAAGGTAAAAAAAGGCATACACATAAAAAGGAAAACTTAAAAGATAAAAAGGAAATACCTGAGCTTGTGGGTCAGGCAGCTGTTAGAGAGGAAGTGCCAAACAGGAAGAGGGCAGTGGAACATCTTGTTGCATTCCTGATGTGCCAGTCATTGGATATGGGTATTATCTACTGCCACATTTCCCAGAGCAAAGAATATCATTTGTTTTGTACTTGGATGGTCAGGCTCTGTTCATCCTGATGAATTTCTGTATGTTTACATAGAAGCTGTAGTCTGAGTAGGCTTAGCTGTGGCTAATCAAGCTCTGTTAATGATATTTACAGTGACAACTGTGCATCAGGAGAACTCCCAGTATTTGAGTGAGAGGCAACACAGCAAAGTCGTGGTCCTGCTAAGCTGTGCTGTGGATTCAGGAATGGCTCTGGAATGTGCTTGTCTGTTAGCAGCACACCCAGGTCTGGGTGTTACATGTCCTGCTTCTCGTGTTAGCTTGTCCTGTGCAGTATCCAAAGAACATGTCACTGTTTCCCTGTATGAACTCCTGCATATTGGTATCTGCACAGCTTAGTCCAGCTTTCTGTTTGCTTGGTAAACATCTGTCCCTGACAAGCTGGAGGTTGAGGGAACTTGGATAGAAAATGTGCTGGTGGTGTGCCAGGTGAGGGAAAGCACGAAGCAGTGAAAGGGAGTGAATGACTTGCTTTTGCTCTGTAAAATACAGCTTTTGAGAAAGAAAACTGAGTGCAGGGGTTGTAGAGGGAGGAGCTGGTTTGCCTCCTAGAAACATGCAAAAATGACTTTTCTGGATTAGAGGATATGAAACTTTTAGAAAGGAAGGACTAAGTCAAAGGATTTGGATATGGTTGTGAATCTGTTACAGAGCCAGAGAAGCTCTTTGCATGCTGTCAGCTTATTTCAAATGAACCTAGTGTTGGGATGGAAGAGCTGACTTGATCAGGAATACAAATATCCTCAAGGAGGAAACTGCACTCACTTCAGGTAATTATTAGCAACCATGTTTGACACCTGAAACAGAAATTGTGAAATAATTGCTTTAGGAAACCAAAGCAATCTGTCCAAAAGCTGTGGCATCCTAGCTGTTGCAGTAGTCTACCATCGTGGCCGTTCTCTGCTGAAAATGTCATTATCCCTCCCTTTTCAAAGCAGACACCTGCCAAATCAATATACATACTCAGCTGGAGGGGAAAGTGTCTTTAAACAGCAAAAAAAGAAACTGTGTAGTTCTTCAGTTCACTTTTAGGGAGTGAGTTAATATAGGTGCTAATATCATTTTCCTTTGGAGTTGATTGTTGGGAGCTGGCAGGAACACCATAGGGACAAGCTCGTCCTGTTGTGACCCTTCCCCAAGCAGCTGCTCAGCCACTGCTGGGACTGAGCACGGGCAAGGCTGGACCTGTGGCACCCTGGGTGGGTGTTCTTACAGCTCCTGCTAAAGCAGCTGCCAAGTGCTGGAGTGAGCTACACACTGTTGTGGTATCAGCTGGGAAAAAATTCCAGGCGGCATTTGGTCTCTGGATGCTGCAGATAAGGGCAGAATGTGTGGCTGTGGCTGAGTGTGTTCTGTGCTGCTGCCTGGAGGTGCTGGGTATTCCATGGTCTTGTGAAAGCATGGAGCCAGTATGTTTGTGACTGGAATGACACTGTGATCTGAGTCATTCCTCCTGTGAGGAGGGGTAATCTGCAGTCAAACTGCACGGGAACCAGAGGCATTCCTCAGTCCTTGTATGTCTCTCATGCTGTGTGAAATTGTTAACCCTTAATGGAAACCATGAGATTAGATTGCACTTGTTTACTTTATCAAATCAGCAAATGTTACTGAAGACCACAGCTTAGCTCTGTGTGTAGATGCATAGAATTCTGCAGTAAAAGCTAATTCATTACTGTTTCTAATAAAATGTTGGTCTATGAAGGCTGTTGTTGAGGAGCTCAGCGTGGATCCCATCTGTTTTTAGTATCCAGTCATACAAGTAGAACCCTCAAATCTCCAGTAAAAATCTTAGCAGAGCTTAAGGAGACTAAAACTTTTATTAGCAGTTTTTATTAGCACATTAGTAGGCCTGGTGTCTGAGCTTGGCATGTGGTGATTATAGGCTGGGTGGATGTAGCAGGCTTTTGAAAATGGGGAGAGAAATCCTAGGAAATTTAGAGTGGTTGCTTCTCTCCATAGCAATAAATATGTAAAAGGTGTTACTTACCTTTCACATGGGCTTTCCCAAGGGGCTGTCATGTCCCCAGGACAGGAATCTCCAGAATGAAGGTTGAGGTTGGTTTTTTGTGATTTTTGGCACGTAGGAAAAACACAGTTCAAAGAAAAGATTTGAGTGAGGGTCATTTAGTGACTTTGTTGTTGTTGTTGTGCTTGTAGTAAGATTTGTGAAAGTGCTGATGCTGTCACATGTTTTACTGGTTAAGTCACCACTTGCTTTGGGACATAAACCATCTCTGTCCATTTGAAAGTTCAGCTGGTTCACAGGTGAATGACGAGAGAATTGTTATTTAATTGTGGTGGTTACTGAAAGCTAAGGAATGACTTCATAAGGGTATCATGTGGTAAAACAAGATCTTTCTCTGACACTCATCTCATATAGTGAGGTTAAATATTGCTTTATGGAGTTAACTGCTATGAAACATTCGTCAGTGCCCTGTGCTGTGCATAATTACCATAACCACCATCATTATGAAATAACAGATCCAACAATTCAGCAGGACTGGAGCCACCAAGGACAGAGTTGATCTCTCCATCTGTATGTGGGAACCTGGCATTGCCCTTGGCCTGTCCAATCCTAGACAGACAGCGGGAGCCATCTGGGAGAAGTGTAGTGAGGATTATGTGCCATGAGCATTATTAGCTGCTTCCCTGCCAGCCCTGTGTCCCAATTAATTAAGGGTCACTCACACAGCCTTCCCTGCATTGCAGTAGACAAAATCTTCACAGCTCCCATTTGGCTGCTGACCCTGAGGTGAAAGTTTGTTTTCCACTCTATGTTCTCTAAATGTTCAGCCTTCCCGGGAGTCTGTGGTCTTGGATGGGTGGATCCTGGGGAGTTTCACTGCTGTGTTTGAGATGTGGCTGCCCCCATGGCAGGACCACGCACAGTGCTGTGGGATGCTCACCAGGAATTGAAGGGCTGGTTTTGGTGAAGCATTGCCAGAGAACTTGTTTGTACATAGATCCAGGAAAGGTCTAAGTGGAGGCTTTTCCTGTGAGTTGTGCATGACCTTTTAGAGGCTTTTTTTTCTTTTTTTCCACATTCCAGGCTGTTTTATGTGAGTTCTGGAAGGAGTTTTCTCCCTACATCATCTTTCTATGGGATTCTGATTGATCTTTGAGTAGTTTCAGTAGTAACACAGTGGTACTTTTACCCTGCTTCTGTCTCTTGTGTAGTTTCTGGTTCAGCTTTTATGTAAACTTTGAATAAACTGTGTGCGCTGTTGCAGTCTTGAGTCTGTAATAACTGAATTTGGGAATCAGCCTGGTGTTTTTCAAGCTGCAGGGAGCTGGCTGCAGACAGCTGGGATGAAAGCTTTGTGTCACAAGGGGAGAGCTGGGGGAGCATCTCTGCTTTTGCAAACCTTTAAGGTGCTTTCAGAATAAGATCCCTGAAGTCTTGCAGTGTATTTATAGGGGTGTTATGTTGTTCAGAGAATGTTACAGTATCCTCTGCGGCAGAAGTGCTGGTTTCGAGTTTCTCCAGCATGGTAAACAGCTCTGGGCTCCAGTGGTATGTGTGCTGCTCAGAGAGCTGGGCTGATCTGCCACGCTGATAGGGTTTGTTTGGGTTTTTCAGAAGCTCTGTGTGTGAAGAATCTTCCAAGTCCCAGATCATCACATCTTGATCAGTTCATTTATCTAGGCTGGGGCCTTAATGTTCAAAAAGATTCTGACACATTTATAGCTGTCCATACAAGAGGGTCCCTCAACAACAGCCATCTTTTTAAATGAAAATAGAGGTGTACTGCAAAATCTTATCAGTTCCTGATCGTCTCTATTGGGAAACAGCTCTTTGTGGTGATTGTTGTGATTCTGAAAAATCAAGTCTTAGGAAGAAGTGGAGAATTTCAAGACACTGAAGTAAAGTAGGATCACCTTGCTTTATATTGAAGCAGCTCTAAAAATGACACTTCTTTCCACCATGCATGAGAGCACAGGAAACACTTCAAAAAGAAAGAAAACCAAATGTACTGATCTGATGTGAAAAATGTAAATCTAATCCTTGCTAAAGCTTACCCTTGCTGGTAGTATTTCTGGTGTGGGGTGTGTGGCTGGGATATGCTTGGCTGGTGTTCTGTCCTTGCTTTGCCACTAACACACTTTGTGCCTCTCCATCATGGCATTTGAGATTTGGGCAATGAAAAGGGTGGCATTTGCCTCTGAGCCTGGATCTCGGAGCACTGTGTCAGTTCTGTGTGTCAGCTTCTTTTTCCATGAGGGGATTTCTGGTAGTTCTTTAAGAAGATCCTGCTTTTTGACAGTGGAAGTGTGTGGCATTTTATAAAGTGTTAATATTTATAAAGTTACAAAGTATGTGACTTGCAGGGGGGCAAAGTTAAGGACAGCAGGGCTCAGGGAGAGGTTTTGGGAGGGTCAGCAGTGACAGATGTGATGGGAAGACCCATTTTCTCAGCCTTTTGGCTGACATATTAATGACATTACTTAAGAAGCTTTTTTCTTTTCTTGCTGTTCCAGTTCTGTGCTAAAGTGAGCCACTGTTGGACAAGAGTCTGAAAAGCAGGAACATTTCTAGAAATATCCTTTGATTTCTGACTGGAAATGAGAAACTGTCTAAATATTCTTAGTCTTTAAATAGCCACTGGCTGAAGGACACTATAGCCTTCAAGTCTCCTTGATATTTGACTGTTCTTTACGTTTGCCCAGTGCTCTTTTCACCCTTTCATAACCTGCATGAAACCTGCATCTGGTGAAGGCATTTCTCAGTGGTCCTTCCCAGCTGCCTGTAGCCTTTCCCTGCACACAGCTGACCCTGGCCATGTTGTGTTTGGCTAAAACTGCAGCATGAAACTCCCTTCCCTGGTTGACACAGTGGTGGTATGAAAAGCTGTCAGGGTAGGTGTGATAATGTTCTCCAAATGTGAAGTTTTTCAGCTCTCCCTGAGGAGGCTGCCTTGGCTCAACCCCTGCCTGGTCATTCCTGATTCCAGCACAGACAAAGTTATCAGAGCAAGAGCCCAGGCACTGCAAACCTTCATTTATGCAAATTACATTACATTTCCAAGCCTAAAATAGCGTTGGATATATAATATAAATAAATCAAAGTGTCTTGTGGATTTGTTGGGGCAGGAGTATTTGCTTCTGGCATACAGCTGACCTTTCCTATTCCATTTCAGGAGGTGCATACCTGAGCCTGCCTGCGTGAAATCAGTCGAGATAACATGTTCCTTGGCAGGTGTTGCAATTCCAATTTGCCAGTGGCTAAATTTGATCTTTGTTTTTATTTTTCTAACACTTCTTAATAGGCAGCGTTCATGACAGAGGAAAAATATTTGTCTGGTCCAGTATCTCTGTCTTCCAAGATGGAAGTATTATTTTTAAAGGAGATGAATCAAATAGTGAGGTGACATTTTGGTTGTTTTAAAATGTTTGATTTAACTTCAGCACAAAGCTCCCTGCTGTCCTGTGTGGTTTGTGGGCAATAGAACATCCCTCTAGAACCCTGAACCTGCTACTGCAGGAGGATTTCAGGGAAGGAGTATGAACCAGGTAACCAAGCAAATGTCCTTCTCTAAATCTGGCTTTTTAAAATGAGTTCTGTCTGACATTTGCATCCTTGGGCTGCAGCTGGGATTAACTTTGTAGGTGGGAATACTAGGATGCTAAAACATGGTCTCCTTGCCAGTCCTACACACATTCACGCCGTGTAGAAATGTTTTGGTTTCCCTTGCCTGCCCCTTTGCTCCAACACACAATGCATATAATCTGATTCTCTGAATGAACCTTTGTTTGGGGAAATACTGTTAGTTTTGGCTCTTGGAGAGCTGAGCTGACAGGCCCAACTCCCCAACAAAACAGATTGGCGATTAAAAAACAAACTAAAACCACGCCTTCGAAAAAAAATTGCTGGGGAGAAGCCAGAAAGTTCCTTTTCTGTGTTGCTGAAAAAGCTAATCTATTTAGCTACTGTACTATCAAGTCTGATTTTTGTCCTATTACTTATATTAAGAGCTTCATTGCCATTACCTGTAACAGAAGTAAAATTCTTACCCTACCTCAAAAAATTGTGTGATCATGTACAGGAAGGAACTGGTGGGAGGCACAGAGGAAGTGGGTTTTGAGGCTGGAGCTAATAAAGCATAAGGGTTGTTTTAGCACATGGGCAGGGGGAATCCATTACCTAAACAGGAGAACACACAGGACATTTCTGTAGCTTGTTCCCGTAAACTGAATTGCCAAAATACAGATGTGAAAACAAAATAATTTGTTTACAACCATAACACACCAGACTCCAGTGGTCTGCAGGAGAAGTGATTCCTGCAGACATGCAGTAGCTGCTTTCCAGCCTCTCTGCTGGGCTTGCTGGGAATACATATTTAGGCAGCAGGACTGGCCTGTGGAATCTAAACCACAGTGCTTGAAAGTTTGTGTTTAAATTCCATGTACCATAGATCTTGGCCAGGTGCTCTCTGAGGAGACGAGAAAAAATAACACCTCCTGAGCTAGGGAGCCAAATGTAGCTGGAGATTTTCCTTGTTTCTGCATATCAAAACAAGTGAAAGATGAGAGGGTGGAAATGAGGGGTTTATGTGCAGAGCACAACAGTACATTAAAAAAAAAAATCCATGTCCTGCTTCCAGTGCTGTCACTCACACACTTTGTAGCCACGGGCGTGTAATTCACTCTTCCCTTTTTTTACACAGGAGATCCTGCATTCCATCCTCAGAGGGTATTTTAAAGACTTCTTACTTGGTGCAGCATTTAGTTCACTACAATCCCAAGATCACTTCCCAGCTGAAATTCCTGCTCAGCGACTTTTACATGTCATGGCATGGAGAATAAACTTAAATTTTTCTGAATGAGTAAAGGGGATTTTTCAGGCTGATGTTTACAGCAAAGTCTTCCCTATTGCCTTCTGTTAGAAAAGGACTTAAGGCTGTGGTACTGTTGTGAGCATTTCTGAGGGAGATAAAAGAAAGCATTTGAGCTGTGTAAAACCCATAAGTTCTACCATACAATACTGTATAGTTTCCATTTAATCAACATGTGTTCAAACCACCTGGTAAGTGGAGGATATATAGAATTTATCTTAATATTCTAAAGTCTTGCTTCTCTGCCCCTTCAGATTTGTAGAAATCAGTTTCTTAAAATGCTGGTGTTTCTAAACCCTAACAAGTAATGAAAAACCCCCAAATTTCTTCTGGGTTTGCACACAGGTAAATGTCCCTTTCTGCCCAAATCCGGGGGATGCTTGTGTCATGTGGTTTTATGCTGACTGAAGTTTATCTTAAAATCCTCTGATTAAGGGAGGAGAACAGGGGATTCTTCTGTTGTGAGTCATCTCATCCCAGGGCTTGATCTTGCTTCTACAGATGTCGGAAGGAGTTTCTCATTGAGTTTATTAATTGAATGTTGTTTCAGTGCTAGGGAGAGCTACTGGTTTAAGTTTTGCAGTGGTAAGTGGCATCTCACGTGTATCTGTTAAGAAAGAAGGTCACCCCTTTGCCTTGCCTCTACTGAGTCCAAAGCATCACTAAAATATGCTGCAAAATCATTAACTGAGTGTTATTAACCTAGAACAAAATGATGGAGATTCTAAGAGGTAAAACTTTGCGTGTAAATGGATACTGTCAGGGTACTGTTAGAATACAAACCTGCTCCCTAATTACATTTCTGCTGATTGAAGAAAAATTTAGAAATCAAAGGTGTTGAAAGGAATCAGGTCACACTCTTGTAGTGGATGTCTGTTTCTTGTACTTTGCTACAAATTTTGTGGTGTTTGAAGGTTTGTAATTGTTTTAAAACACAGCTGCTTTCACTGGAGTTTTAGAATTGAAGGGTTTTGAGAGATCGGTGCTGCCTTATCTGTCTGCCTGCTTGGATCTCAGTTGCCTGAGGCAGTTCCTGAGCTGGGAAAAAGCATAAAAAACCTTGGGAACAGACTCCAGCCTCTTTGGTGTATCCAGGACTTGCAGGTGAAAGTTGCAGCAGATGGAAGTGGCGGCCTCGGGTGGCTGCAGCCTCTCCTGTGACAGCTCTGCAACTCCTCCAAAACACGTTTGGGCCACTGTGTCCAAGGGGATTTCCAGCTCTGTTGGCTGTTGAGTTGAAGCTCTTTTGGCTGGTTTGCTGTGATCAAATCACTTGATGAGGCCATTTGGACTCCGGAGGTGGAGATTTCTACATGGGAGCTGAGCTGCTGGAATGCATTGCAAGTCACCCATCAGATGGTTTTCAGCTGCTTTGATTTGATGTGTGTGTGATAGTGAGGAGAATATGAAAGTCCCCTGTTCCTCCAGCATTGCTTACATGAGCTGAGCTTCTGGCAGCAGCATTCCCTGCAGGATGCACCCTGGGGCCTGGCTCTCTGTGCAGCAGCACCATTCCCACATGCTGTGGGTGCAGTGCAGCTGTCCTGGCTTGTACCATGCACTGTTTGGGCCAGTTCTCCCTTGGGATGTTCTCCTGCTCCCCTGGTTGGAAGCAGCATCCCTGCAGAGCTGCAGCAGCTGCTGGAGAGGGGGAGCACCATGGGTGTGCTCTTGGGGTGTGCTGCAGGTACTCAGTGACCCTCCACCTGTTGGGAAGCTGCTCCACATTTGCTGTAGCACTTGGCGTGGTCTTACAGGACTGGCAGGAGCAGCAGCCAGATGGTCTCTCCAGTTGTCTGGGTTTTTTCCTTCTTGTTGTTTTGCTGCTTTAAAATCTGAAGGCTGCTTTCAGTTAAGCAGCTGCTCTCAGTCACAGTGTTATTCAAAGTAATTGACTTTCCATTGACTTTGGAATTTGGAATAGTGTCTAAATATTGTTGTCAGCCTCATGCTGATTCCTCTCCACTGAGGCTGAAGTCTTTTCACTTATGACCTCAAGCTGGACTTATGTTTTGCTCCCATGGGAACTAAAAATAATAATTATTTTAAGAATAGGTTCTTAATCACTTCCTTCTTTTGATGTACTGGTCTTGTTTAGAATTTTCTAAGAATGTAATTGAAAATATTTTAAACTATTTGTGCTTTAATTCCAGTTTTAATTAGCTCTTTGAAGATGCAAGAGGTGTACCAGACTTGATTACAGTTCCTTTTAGTCTTTTTATAGAAAAGCATTTGCTCTTGTTTTTCTGAGTGCAGATTATTAGAGTTTTGTTGCTTTGGCAAACTGTCGAGTCACACAGAGCTATGAAGAGATGAACATTAAGTTGACAGGTTTCTTAGTCAAAGGCATGTGGGTACTTTGTCAGTGCTGGTGATGCATCAGCACGTTAATCTCCTGTCTCCAAACTGTCAATGTACAGATGAGAAACAGGAAAAGATGTGCTTTAGTCTGGGTTTAGAAGGAAAGATAAGACAAGGTGTGCAGTGGTTCTGAGGCAGAGCTGGCTGTGCAGTGAACACTGAAGGTGTTGGGATAGTTTGCAGTGATGGGAGGAATATTGAGTGGGTGGAGATCCACTCTCTGCCCTGACACATGGGCTGGGTAACAGTGAGATGAAATAGTTGGAGATCTTTCCATAAACTGAAAGTCTTGAAATTTAGAAGTGGAGTTTTGGGTGATGTGTTTCAAAGAGTGGCATGTGGATGCACTACTGAAAAGTAATAATCCAGAAGGATTTCCTAAATGTCTGTGACCATACAGAGTCTGATGGTGCTGAGTGTTTTAGAGCCCAGTGACAGCACAAGTACATTAACAATGATTTTTCTATTCCTTGCTAATAGTTGACATGGTTTTCTCTCACTCTCACTCAGTCAAGTTGCTTGTTCCAGTGAGTCTGCTTGTCTTGGGGGTGCTGATGTTCTATTTTGTGTACCAAATCTTGTTTATACTTTATTTTTTATCAAGCACCAGCATCCCAAAGGCCGCAGCAGAGCCTTGTAGCATAGCCCAGTGTACAGCCTGCACCCTAAAGGGGCAGCTGGGCATGGACAGGGCTCACAGCTTGGTCATTTACTTGTTTTCTTGCTGCTGGGAATTGTCTTTCTAGTGCAGCTCATACCTGCTCTCTGCATCTGCTTTATTGTGCATACATGAGCATTGCAGTTTATTTTAAAAGAGCACAAGGAGGAAAAAATAAAATTCACAGTCAGGCAATAACTCATCTGCTGGTGCATTGCTACAACCTGTTGCCACAATTGACATTTTATATAGTAGTAAAATTGGCAGAGCAGAGCTGATTTTCTTTACCTGTCACTTGTCTGAAGCCTGGCATTTGCTCCTCTGTTACTGTCAGAGTTGTGGGAGTACCTGAGTGTCAAAGCAATTGTGGTGTCAGCAAGGGAGGAAAAGAAATGGTGAGCCAAATACCTGAAAAAATGTTAGTTTAATATCCTGTTATTGGCAGCTCTGGCATTCTGGTTGCTTTTGTTTAGGCTGAGGACGTTTTACTCGTTTATAGTATTGCAAGTTTTATTAAAAGCTTTCTTTAGGAAGAGCTGCTGTTGGGAGGTTTCCCAGACCAAATAGGAAACTGGGAATCATCAGTTCTCCAGCCTCAGGCTCTGTGCATGGGCTTTGGTGAGCCACGGGAAGTGCCTGGCACTTCTGTAGGATGTGCTTCCTATTTACACAGAGATTTTAGAGCTTAAATGTGAAATGGGCTTTTAAGGATAAATAATTCCTCTCTGAGTTCATTTGTACTGAATGTGTGAGGCAAATGTGCCAGGGCACAGTCTGTGCTGGTACATGTCCAGTGCCACTGCAGGTCGTGGCAGAGACCATTCCTGACTGACCACTTGGTCAGGGATCTCTTCTGAGATGGCAGAGTGTTTGTAGGTGACATTGCTCCTGTCACTCCTTTGTGTCCATCATGTTGGTATTGCTGGTCCAATTCCCTCATAGCAAGATTGCACAAACAGCACAGGAGACTTAAAGTGGAAGATGTGGGGCTAAAACCACAAAAAGAGGGAGAATCTGGGATAGATACTTTAATCTCTGGCCTGAAGCTTACTGTGTTAGGAGTATTTCCTACTTCCTCTGCTCTGTCAATAATATGGATTAATGATTCATAAAGGTGTGTTTTAAGGGCTGGGTAGTTTGTGTTTATACAGTGCTTACTGGAGTCCCTGCTGCTTCTTCCTTTTTCCTTACATTTCTCTCCCACCTCCCAGGGTCATTCATGCATAAGCCATTTCTTTTTCCAGCCTTGCCTTTCCTTGGAGAAGAGTTACTCTTCCTAGCCTGTTGGTACTCCTTTGTGCCCAGCTTTGATTACCAGCAGTGTAGAATTGCTGGGTTATGTTTTTTCTTGGGCCAGAACTGGCATTTCGTTCTTCCCTTCCAGTGTTACCAGCCTGGAAAATCGAATGGAGCTGTAAAAAGGGGCTTCAAAAAGTCCAAGCCACAACTGTTATGTGACCAAACATGTGGAAGCCTCCTAATTTTAAGTCATCTTAATACCAATTGGTGGAAGCTCATAGGTGGGGATTTGAAAAGGTGTGATACTGGCAAAGAGAAAAGTGTGGGTAAAGTGAACTTCATTCCTGTTGATATTTGTGAGACCAGTTTTGAGAGTTCTTAGTTCTCATGGAGGAGTCTTGACTGGATTCATCTCCGACTCCTGGCTCAGTGAGCTGTGGAGAGCAGAAGTTGTGACTGACCAAGCGTGGCTTGTTGTTGTTTTATATGTTGACAGTTTGGCTGCTTTAGGGGGATGCTTTGTCTTGAAAGGAAGGGAGAGAGAAAAGCTGAAAGCAGATTGATTTGTTGTCTGTTTTGTTGCAGCGGAAGGTTGGTTTCACCAAAATGGAAAAATTTTAAGGGATTGAAGCTTCAGTGGAGAGATAAAATCCGTCTCAATAACGCCATCTGGAGGGCCTGGTACATGCAGTGTAAGTACCGTGCTGGGGGCGGGACTTTCCTGAGACACCGGTGAGAACGAGAGAATTGAAATTATTGTCTCGTGAAAAGCTCAGGAATCTGCTCAAGGCCTGATGTTTCAGAGGCAATGCCATTGGATCAGACCTTTCCTCGATGTGCCCACACTGAGAATGTGCCGAGTGCTCCAAGCACAGCCCGAGATCTCCCTGCTTCCTGTTGTTCATTGGGAAGGAATCCTGTCACACCTTGCCACTGAAGTGACAGCTGTCTGCAGGCTCTGCACGTGCTCAGCAGTTGCATTTTCATTGTTTTTTCAGACCTGGAGAAGCGCAAGAACCCCGTGTGCCACTTTGTGACCCCTCTGGACGGCTCCGTGGACGTCGATGAGCACCGGCGGCCAGAGGTGTGTGAAACCCTGGGAACAGCCCTGTGAGCTCTGCAGTTTATAACAGGATTTTCTGCTCTGCTGGAAGCAAGGGCAGTGTAGCCAATCTGTGCTGTTTTTATTTAGATGGAACCATTAAAAGCAGAGTGAACCCAGTTTTGTGAGTTCTTCACATTAGGATGATCAAGGTGCAACTAGAAGGACATTTGTTATCTCTGTAACTTATGTTATTGTTGTAGTTTAATGAATCATAAGTCAGAGAAGTGCTATTTGAATAGTTAAGATTTTGACAGCCACTGGAAGTCAGTGGGAAATCAGAGTGATGACAGTTTTCAGGACTGAATCTAAATGACCCTGTGAGATTTTTCTGTATTTTATGTAATTGGCGAGGTGTGGTTTCAAGAGAACAAGCAATTTCTTCTTCTGTGTCAAGGTAGTTTCAGAGACAGAGCAAATATGAGTTTGTGTTCTTTCATTTTTGTGCTCCTGTAAACATAAATGAAAACTAACATCTGCCCTCTGGCTCCTTGCAGAAAACCAGTGAGGCCCTTGATGTGGCAATATGTGACTCTCTATACTGCATAACTCTAGAATAATTTATAACTCAAAGGAGTTCCAGATGAGTTTGTGGAAGTGTCTCAGGTTTTTGAAAGAACAGAGTTGATGGTTGTGTTGAAAGTGACCCTCGAACATAAAGTTAAGGCTCTCATTAGTCTGCTCTCCCCAACTTACACACTGCTCTCTGTGATACATTGAAGACCCATATTGTCTGATCCTTTTGTTGCCATCAGTGTGTGGCCTGCAAGGTCCTCCCTGAGCTGGACATCAGATTTCTATTGCTTTGTGTCATTCGTAGCAGCTTTTGCTTATGTGTGTGTCTGTGCATGTGATCTTGTGAAATTCACAGGATATTGTGTGCTTTATACATTATATTTCAGTAAATTAATTTTAAAGGGGTTTTTTTGCCATTTTATTAACTGTTGGCTATGGTTGAGCTGCTGTGGGAGATGCTGACAGTGCAGTCAGACATCATCTCGTGTTTGGTTTTTGTGGGAAAGTTGAAGTTAGTACTGTCAGATTTGCTCTGTGATAGCTGAACTCTGGGACAGTGTGGGCTGCTGATACATGAGCTCAAACAGAATTAGCATGCTTTCTTTTGCATTTTTTATGCCTGAATATTTGCTTGGAAATGTATTGAATATTCAGCCCTTATGTGATTCCGTGTAATTCATGGCATGTGTTTGTGTTCTCAGGCCATTGCCACAGAAGGGAAATACTGGAAACGAAGAATTGAAATAGTCATCAGGGAATACCACAAGTGGAGAACATACTTCAAGAAAAGGGTCTGTTGGTTTACATAGTGAAAGTAGTTTGCTTGAGCTTGATCAGGGTGTTGTTGCTTTTTGAGTTTTTCTATCACATTTTCTGGCATGCAAGAGTACTTAAAACAGATGATAAGCTGGTACAGACATGCTCATCTGATTAGTTCCACTTAACTAAAAATTTTTGTGCTGGGACTGATTGTGCATGATTGGGTCTTAAAAGTTTTGCAAAATCTGATCTTCCACTGGCACATACAGGACTTTATTCTGACTTTATCATGTGTTCTGTTTTCCTTTTGCAGTTACAGAAACATAAAGATGAGGATCTTTCAAGTTTGGTCAGGGTAGGTAACACCACTGAGAAGTGGCAGCATTTATGCTTGTAGAACCCACAGTAGATAACAAACCTGTAACTTGCAGTAGCTTGCTTTGATTAAAATCTAAAGACAAGCATCTTGCTTAAGCCTTAATTAAGGTTAGACACCTTAATGTTCTGTGCCTCAGAGAGCAATGTAAGATTTGTAGCTTAAATTGGATGGAGGAGAGGTTGAATGTAAAGTGCTGTGACAGAAGAAGTGAGAATCAGCATTGCATGCCCAGAGAGATCAATCTCTTTGAGGGCTGGCACGATTTCATCTTGTTACTGAGTTGTAACTGGCACAGCTGCCTTGCTTGTGTAACTGGATCTGTGGAGATGTGTGAGCTACATGTGTCAGATTTTCCTGCTGTGCCCACAAGTCAGGCAGACAATATGCCAGGATCCTAAAAAAGGACAAAATGGTTAAAGGAACACTGGTATCACCATTTAGTATGTCCCCTTAAGCTATCAAACCCACTTTGGGTATATAAACTGATGATCAGAAGCACTCTTCTGCTGTTTTTGCAAGGCAGTGCAGTTTAGCTCAGCCTGTAGTGAGGGATGGGTAAGTCACATTATGTTGTATTTTTCATGGCCAAAAAGTGTCTTGTGCAAACTCAGAGTACAATTACACTTCTCTGCACTTGAGAGTTTCAGATACATCTCACAAGACAGGAGTTGTTCGCTTTACATTCTGGCCAGGCAGCCTGACCTCTCTTCCTTTCCTTTGACAGGATGATGATGTGGTTCTCTGGCAAAAAAGAAGGTATGGCAGAGAAACCCCTGTCCCTATGGAGGAAGGCAGCCTCTTGGATGCAGACATGCTCATGTCCGAGTTCACCGACACCCTGTTCTCCACACTCTCTTCACATCAGCTGGTTTCCTGGCCAAATTCCAGGGACATAGGTATTTGTTGGCTGTAGCTATGTTGCAGTGAGACCCCCTGCAAACACTCTGGTTTGTTGCTTTGCTGCTCTTTTAGTCTTGCCTAAGAAATCTGTCTTATATTGCTAATATGGATACAAACAGGTCAGGGAATGTAGCTGTCCTATGATTCTGTAGGTTATAGAATCCCAATTAATTATCCAAATTTAATTCCTGTCCTAGCTTCTCACGTGCTGCTCCCAGCTTTGCCCCCTAATGTTGCTCTGAATAAATTTGTAATGAGCAGTATTTACTTTATCAGTGGTGAAGGCATTGTGATCTATCTCAAAGCACAGTTGTGTGTGTATTTTTAAGGGAGTGCCTGTGTACTTTTGTTTGACTTTGTCCAGTAGAACCAGTGCAAGTCACATCTGTACAAACAATCCCAAGAGCTGCTCAGCTCTGTCTGGAGGCTCTCACTGTCTGATGGGACAGCACAAATATGTGGAGTCTGAGCAACTCCAGAGCAGCCATGGTTTACATGAATTGTACTCAAGGCAAATGAAATGGGTGATGATTTACTTTAAAATACTCTACTATGAGCTGTGTCAGGCTTTGCTTCCCAGCAAGGCTGTGAGTAGTGCAGCAGGGGCAAGAGAGGAGGTTTGGGAGCAAGAGGCATCTCAGCTTGGCAGTCCCAGGTGTCAGTTAGAGCCTTCAGGTTTCACCTCTTCCATTTTAGTAGCTGGAAGTTTCATTCCCCAGTGGCTTTGATTTCTGGACTGTGCTGTAGCTCTGAAGAGAAGCAGATGCTGAGTTCCTTTCAGCAGCAGTTTTTCTGTGACATCTTGGCCAAGCCTGGCTGTGGAGTGTTTTATTCCTGCTGCTGTTATTATGTGAGTGATGGGAAGCTAATCTAATCTGTCTCCTGAATTTTGCAGGACACTTAGGAAATGCTGACATGATTCAACCAGGGCTTATTCCTCTCCAGCCAAATTTTGATTTTATGGATACTTTTGAGCCTTTTCAGGGTAAGAATCATATCTAGAGTTCATTAATTTCTTAAGTATTGCAGTGATTTATTAACTAGGCTTTAAAATAAATATAGGTGTTATAGATAGGTTTCCCCATTTCACACTTCTTAGTGTTGAAGACATTTAACATTTTGTTTGTCTTTGAATGTTTTATGGCACTGTTGAGAATTCCATAAGGACATTAAACTACTGCTGACAACTTTAGTTATGGATCTTCATGGAAGTAAAGAGTCATATCTATTTGCTGGCTCTGCAAGCAGTCTGCATCAGATAACTTTTTGGGACTGCACTGAGGATCAGCTCTTAGCTGTCTGTGTGTAGATGAATCTTAAATAGGACTGATTTTTGCATTGTCCCAGTTTGCATGAAAGTTGAAGTCAGCCTCGAAGAGATCAGTTCCTCTGGAAGACAGCAATTCACTGCTCAGTCAACAGCAGTTGTATGAAGCAAAAATCTCATTATTTCATTATTTGCTAAATAATACTGGGATTCTTGTGAATTTTAGGATCTAGCAATGCTGTATCTAGAGTATGAAAAGTAGAAAATTATTGGTGACTTTTCATGTTTCAGAATTATTCACGCCCAGTCGCTCCAATAATTATTTCCCTTCCGTGTCTGCTGTCAGCTCAGCTACCACAGACAGCAGCAGCCACTCTTCCCAGGTAAGAGAGATTTGAAACAGAAGTCTCTGACATGAGCCATGTCCTTCTCAGGAGGAGTTCAGACATATCTGAATCAGTGATATTTCCTTGTCTCTCAGTCTCCTGTCCTGCCGTCGGGTTCGTTGTCCAGCACGCTTCCAGCAGAGAACATCAGCGACGAACTGATTCCTTCCTCGGTACCTGCTCCTGTCATTCCTGACGTTGTTGCTGACCAGTGTCCCAGCATTAGAAGTGGGGGATCTTTCATCCAGCCAGCAGACTTCCCTCCTGACTCGTCTCTCAGCGGGCCACAAACTTTCATGTCAGTGTTCCAGCCGCCCCTGCCCCTGCTGCAGCCCACGAGCGCACAGCCGCAGTCGCCGCTGCCCGCGGTGCCGCTGAGCTCCAGCCTGAGCCCTGCGCCCGCCGCCTTCGCCGCTCCAGAAACCCCAAAGTTCGGCCTCTGTGAATCCTCGGTCATCACTCACACGGCTTCTGCCACGCTGACCCACAACGCCCCTGCCACCACCTTCAGCCAGAGCCAGAGCCTGGTCCTGGCCACGCAGCAGCCGGGGGCAGGAGTGCCTTGTAACCTCGCCTTCCAGACTGCTGTGGTTCAGGGGCAGCCCCGGCCCCAGCTGCAGTCCCAGCTGACATTTGCACTCCCCAAACCTGTTCCTCTGGCCAGTGCTGGGACGAGGCCCAAACAGTCACAAAAAATAGTGCCTGCTCCGAAGCTTGAAACAGTGTCCTTATTGGTAAAGAATGCCTTCATCACCCCAGGTGAGGAGCATTGTGGGGGGATGTTTTTGCTTTCTGAGTGGGACTAGCAGAAGGAAAAGACCTTCTTGCTTTACATAACAAGTTAAAATAAAACTTCTGAGGGTGTCCACAGAACTGCTGAATGCAGTGGCTGCACTCTTCAGTGGGATGTTCTGGACAGCTGCAAGGATTGGAAGTAGTTTGGTTGATTGTGAAAAGCTGACCTGCAGAAGGGGTTCTGTCCTTGTAACATCTGTGATGGGCTGTGTAGCTGCATCAGCTCTGTGCTCCTGCCCCATAGAAACCTTGGCTTGAGGTGTGATGCTGTTGTGTTTAACTGCCCCTCAGAGTGTTCAGGCACAATGGAAGAGGAGATAGTAGGGACAGAGTGTTACCTTCCCTTAGGAGAGGACAGAAGATCTCCAGGGAGCTGGAGATCTTTGTCTCAAGGAAGTCTAGAGACCCTTGAGATGCTTTAAGTCAAGAGTGAGTTTCAGGTTGGGGTAGGAACATCTGGGACCTCCACACTGGGTGGGATTTGAAGCCACTGGCTCCACACAAGGCCAAGAATAACAAGATGAGGAGGGAGAATTTTGCTTGAGGTGGTTCTTGTAGTGGTGGTTCAAGGCTGGAGCAAGACAGGCAGCATACTCTTCTTGGGATTATTGCAGGCTGTTTTTAGACTTGTGCTGGCTGGGGACCAAATGACTTCAGCCACCTGAAATGTGCAACAATAATTCAAGAAAAAGCCTGCCTGAAGGAGTATTGTTAAACAGGCTTTACTAGGGAGTAGGTGTGTCTGCCTGATAGTGAGGTTACCCACCCAAAAGAAAAATCACTGTTCAGGAGAAGAACAGACCCAAGATCTAATTCTAGGGTGTCACTGGGATCAATTTGGTTCGTGATTAATAGCAGGAGGGTGTTAATGGCAGTGTTCCTATCTACAGTATGTTATAAACCAGCAGTCCATGTACCTTCAGCAGTCAAGACATGCTTTTCTCACCTAGTAAAGATTGTAGGCAACTCATTTTAAGAAAGATTTTGCTCCTGCTTTTCTCAGTGTTTCCTGAGTTGTTTCTCACCCCATATATTACTTTGCCAATGCTCCACCATTTAGGTCTAGACTATCACAAGCAGTGGCCTTGTTTCTCATCTAGATTAGTGACATGTGTTTGGGGATCATGGTGTTCCTAAACTCCTGGGACATCAAGCTCGGGGGACAAATCCAAGAATTTATATAAATACTAGAGCTTTATTTTTGGCAATAGTATAAACATCAGTACTTGTAACTGAGGCATTTATGCCTGTCATTTGTGTTCAGGAGAAACAAATCATCTCCTGACTGTAAAGCAAATTATATTTTATCTTGTGTTAGTAAGGGATATAAGACATTTATTGCTCTGTGGTAAAAGGACTCAAAAATCTGTACAGATTGTCTCATCAGGTGCAGGACTTCACTGCTATCACCACCTCAGGATAAATGTGCTGATTTTGAGAGGAAAGTCTGCGAAAGATGCATGTGTAGGACAGAAACATGAATCATGTAAAGCGACTTCTAAATATTGTTGCTGGTTGCTGCAGTTCCCCAAATGTGGAAGTCAGAAAGGCCAAGCCTGTGCAGCAGCATTAATGCACTGGTAAGAGTAGGCTCTTGAGCTCAATAGAGATGTCATAAGTCCAGCTGAACATCAGTGAACAGTGGCAGGGTTGTGATTCCAGCTTTAGATGTGGGAATGCCCAAAGAATGAACTCCCTGTGTCAGTGACAGAGCTCTCGTCCAGACAGACCCATGCAAGGGCTGGCACAAGGTTTATGCAATCCCGAAGCCTCTCTTAGGGAGTGCGTGCAGAAACTCCAGTTGAGTCAAAACACAGTTGTCAGTCACAGGTGAGACTGTCAGGGAGGGGACATTGGATTGTCTGCACTGTCTCCCTGTCCTGCTGTGTGTGTCCTTCAGAACCCTGATGCTGAACTGCAGAGCGGTGGCTCAGCAGGGACTGAGCTGTGCTGACCCTTCTCCTGCATCATGACTTTATTTGCACAAAGGAGAGCTGAACCAAGAGTGAAGCCAAATGTTTGGTTCAGTTTTATCAAAACCCAGACAGAAGCTATGACTTTGCCTGGTTCTTCCCTTAGTAACAGTTTAGGATGGTCAGTCATGTTCTGTCTGGACTGGGTAAGAACCATGTCAGCATGAGTGCCATGGTAGTAACTGCACATCTGCATTGGTTGCATGGAGATCTTCACAGATTTGTGTGGAGACATTTGCTGCTACTCAGAATTACATCTAGCTGGTAAAGCACTGCAGAACTCCTGGTTCTTTAGCATATTTTCTGGAATTCTGGTGCTGATTCTCAATCACATTTGGTTGTCTTGTGGTTGTGTGTCATCTAAAGCAAGCTGTACAACCAGATAGTGAAAGAAGCTGGTAGGATGAAGTGCTAAGGAAAATTATTTAAGATATATATACAAGGAAGCCTGAAGTATTGAATCATTGACCCTTCCTGGGTCAGCAAAGCAAGCCTGAGATCCCAAAGTGTGGATGGGAGAGGAGAGCTGAAGATGGTCCTCCTCCTGTCAAATGCAGCTCTGACAGAATGAAGACACTTTGCATCTCCCTGAATTACTACATACCTCTGTAAATTCACCTTGAAACAGTGACAGTGATGCTAGAAAACTCAGAAACAGCTGGAGTGTTGAAGTCCTTTGTACTGGATTAAGGGGGTTGAGATTATTGGAAGACTGGTGGCATTTTATACTGCAGTGAAATAGTACCAAACAGATGCCTATTGATCCACCCCCCGTTTAATGACAAGTTATTTCATACAAAATAATCTCCATCTTTTTTTTTGTCTCATTAATTATTCTAACTGAATTGTGTTCTTCAGCTGCCTTTCAGGGTCAGTCCAGAGCTGTGATTGTAACTCCAGCACCTTTAAAAAGAGAGGGGATTTTGACGCCAGCCACGTCTCAGTCTAATGTTGCAATTGCACCAGCTGGAATTGTCAGAGTAAGGAGAAGAAACAAAAATTATATATTTGTTTTCTAGGCCTGTTATTTGCAAGTAGTGAGAGCCATAATGTGCTCAGGCGGGTAACGAGTCCACTAAATCATCTGTTACCCAATGTATGCATTTGTGCATTCAGCATCATGTTTGCTTATTTTTAAATGTAGCCACTTCATGGGCCTGGAAGCACTTTATAGCTTGACAGACTCTGTCTCACATAACAGTAAGATTTCAAGTAGGCCTGTATTCTCAGTGCTGTGGATGGGGATGGTTTGTGCTTTAACTGTGCAGAAGGAGCCCAGGGAGCTCACCTTTCTACTGCCACATTGGAAAACATGCCTTGGGTATGTGAGTGGGTTTCCCCAGTATGTTGTGTGCAGGAAGATGGAGATAGATGTTAGTCTATTATGCTGTTGATGTGTTGTAATACTGCTTTAAGTTATGAAAGGATGCTGGTTTCCTGCCAGAAGCCTGACTTTGGTGCCTGCCAATTCCTTATATATTAGCCCTTGTCTCATGTCGTCAGATTGTTAATCGTGTATTAATTTGCTACTTTTAGTGAAAGGCAAGGTAACAAATCTCTTTCTCTCTCTTTCTTTCTCTTTCTTAATCTCTCTCTCCCCCCACTTTCTCCTTTCTCTCATCCCTTCTCTCCCTCTGCCCCCACACTGCCCCTCCTGCTCTCTTTCTCTGTTTTTCTCTGTGCTATTTCTGTGCTGTTCCCAGGCTCCCGGGGTGACGGAGTTCCATAGTAACATTCTGGTTGGTCCAGCACAGCGAGCACCAAGTAGTCAACAAAGCCAGTCCACAGTCTCACATCTCTTCCCTCCTAGTGTAGTCCAGGATGTTTTGGTGAAAGGAGAGCACATCCCTTCCCATTGTTGCAGTTCACAAGTTCCCTCACCTACGCCTAGTAAGTTAGAAAGCTATAAGCATTCTCTCCCCTGCACATGGAAGTGTTTCTGTTGGGTAGGCAGGGTGTAAATGGGCCTTGAGGATCCCTAGATAATTTTTGAAGGAAAATTATTTTCAGGCCCTTCTACCCCACAGCTTCAGTTGCATCCAGTAGTTTGCAATTTTTGTCTTAAGTGACTGTGCAGCGTTCCCACAAACAAGTGATTTTGTGCTTCCTGTAAGTGGCTCCTTTCTAAAAGGATGTGCTGTTGTAGTCACCAAGAAATGAAAGGCATCTGTGTAGGAAGTGCTGAATAGGTTTGTTGTTCAGTGTCAGAGCTCTGATTTTGACTGGAGGATCTCAGACACAATCCTTGTAGGTAAGTGCAAAGACTCCTTTTGCATGTGCATCGACAGAGCATTCCCTGGGCTGGTTCTGGTGGTAAATGGCTTCCAAGTGTCACCATCATGTCCCAGGCCTTTAGAGACAAATGGGGGAGTCCAGCAGGACCATGGAGTCGCAGCCTGTGGATCCAGCGTGTCTTTGCTGAAATATGTGTGTGTGAAAGGACTATTACATCTTGCTATTCAGGATGTATGACACTTGTGACGTGGTATCCTAAGCTTTCCCAGCAGTATTGATGTTTTCTAGCATGTGGTTGCTGCATCAAACAGTGTAATTTGGTTGCTGACTGCATTTCAGTTCAATTCTGAGTAGAAACTTCTCAGCAGTTACATTTGCTACAGAAAGTTGTTTGTTAATGTGTCTTGTGTTTTTTCCTTTCTGAAGGCCGGGACTGTCAGAATTCAGGCCAGGCTTCCCCCTGCACCTCTGAGCAGAGCCCCAGTCCACAGTCTCCTCAGAACAGCTGCTCAGGAAAAACTGCCACTGACCCCGCTATGGCTGCACTTAAGGTGTGTGTCCCTTCCTTTGAGGGGCTTTTCTTCTTTGCCTTCATAGCTGCTTTTCTGTCCTGATGTCTGAGCAGAATGGGCTAGAGAAAGTTGTGCTCCAGGACTGTAGCATATTTGTGTGTTGGGCTTAGCTTGTTGCTGCATCTGTGCTGCTCTGTGCAATCCAAAGTGTCAGACTCTAATAATCTACTCTGCTCCTCAGGGATGTGTCACCAGAGGGGCCAGGCTTAGCTGTACCTCTGCAGGTCCTTATGGTCATGAGAGCAGTTCCTGCTGTGGCTCACAGGAGTGTTGTGACAGGTGTCAGTTTACTTGGTCAAAGGTTTCAGGCTTAGTGTTCTAAACTGTGGCTTTTTGCCATTGTTCTGTTGGGGCTCTTCAGTCTGCAGGGCTCTGGCCATCACTGGAGGGGAAGTTCTTGACCTGCTGAGTTACTTACATGTCTCCAGTGATGCTTTGCTGCTCCACAGAGAAGCAGCTCACAGACTCTACGAGTTACACCTGTAAAACCTTGGAGAATTGCTGGGGTAAGGACTCGGTGGTCTAGAGATAGCACCTGAGCACTGGTTGTACCTCACACACAAGCTGACCTTGTCAGAACACTTTCTGTGGTGGTGTGAGAAACTTCTCCACAAAAACCCCATCAGAACAATCAGCTGTAACCCTCTCATTCATTCTGTTGTGAAAGGGAGTGTTACTTAACAGTTTTGCAAGTGCCAAGCCCCCTTCTGGCTTCTCTGGCTCTGTGAATTGATGGCAGTTTGATTACTCCAGGGCAGAAAGGTAAGTTTGACACCTGCAGCCTGTGACTACACTCAGCTCTAGATCTGTTGCAGAGGAGAATCAGAGCTGCCCCTTGCTGACCATGCTGCAAGTTACTCACAAAAGCTGGCAGTGATTTGCTTGGCATGAAAGTTCACCAGCAGTAGATGCAGCCTGTTCTGCTGCTAGAGTGAGTTAACAAAGGAACAAATTAGTAGGGCTGGCTGATGGTGGGGAAGTGGTCACTGGATGGAAAAGCAAGGACACTGCAATGAAATTGGCTTTACAGCTATGTAAACACACCTGCTCTGACAGGGATTGCTTTGGATGTGTACTGTTAGTAACTCTTCTGTAAAACAAGAGATATTAACAGTGATATTTGCCAGGCTCCAGATGTATGTGCTTTTGTTCCTCTGTATTGTTAGTTAGATTAAACATTTCTGTATTGCTAGGTGACATGGTTATTTCAGTTTGGCAAAGCATGGAGGGCACTGGAAATCTCAGTTCTGCTCATGAACCTGCATTTTCGGTGGTTTTGGGCAGCCACTTCACTGCTTTATTACATTGCTTTCCTCCATTATGAAGTGGGGTGATGGTGAGCTGCTGCCAGAAAGCCTCACTCTGCCAGGAATGTGTTCTCAAAGTGCAGACTGTGTTAAAGAAGTTTCTTCATCCCAGGTTTCCTGTGGCAGAGTCCCAGGAAAAAGCAGTAATTGAGGGGTGCAGCAATAGGAGCAACTCGAGCTGGTGCTGCCAGAGAGGGACTCAGAACAAAGAAATCGTTGGGCTGTGACACAGTTACGGTCTCTGCACCTCCTTCACGCACCTGTGTGTGGAGTGGGGAATTTTGGAGTCATGTCTGGAGTCGTTTTGTTCCTTCCTGGATCCTTTCTCTGTGTCCCTGCTGTGGCTGTGACACGTGTAACCATCCCGGGGTTGATCCCTGGCTGCTCCGGGCTCCAGCTGAGCCGTCAGGAGCCACAGGGCGGCGGTGTGGCCCCAGCTTTGGGAAGGGATCCCTTCCCAAAGGCTGCTCCTTTGTCCTCAGCAGCTCAGAGGCTTTGGAATAATCTGGCATTCCCACTGCTGGAGCAGAAACTGGAGCTCCTTTTATAGCTTGGAAAGTCTTTTCTTTCTACAGATGCCAACCTTGGGAGCTCCTGTCAGTGGTTCATGAAGCTCCACAGGGATCCAGGGGCTGCAGGATCCTCCTGTGCCTACAAAATCCTGCCAGTTGTTTTCTTTGTTACTGATTCTACCACAGCCTGGACCAATTCTGGGTCTGCTGATCTTTGTTCTTTTGTTAATTTAAATCCTAAATATTTTATTTCCTGATGACGCAACTGAAGCTTAGAAAGAGGTGTAGGGTAACCTTTTCTTTCTGCTAAAGCACTTCGCAGAGAAATAATTTCTTTCAAACCTTTGTATGCCTTGCTGGCAAGTAACAAATCATGTGCATACTGCACAAGTCTAGAACATCCAGGTAATATAATATCTTTCAGGTTTTCTTGCCATCCTGGCGTGTGATGCTTAAAATAGGTGCAGATGTCAGAGGTTGGTCCACAAACACACTGTCAATTCATTATTAAAATTCTGGAGAGTTGTTCCAGGGCAGGCTGTGAATGCCAACAAGGCAACAGAAATGACACTGATTTTGAATAGCTGAAATAGTCATAGCAGTAGAACAGTAAAGGATAACAGCATAGACTGAGCTGATTTTATTTATGCAGAATCGAAGGATGAGGCATATTTCAGAACAAAAACGAAGGTCTAATATCAAGACTGGTTTCTGTGCTCTGAACAGCTTGGTGTCAGCCAACTCCAAGTCGGTAAGTACTGCAGTTTAATGGGAAATGTAAGAAAGAGCCATTCTAAAAGTCTTGTTAATAAATGCAATCACTTCACTGCTGAGTGGTCAGCTGAGCACAGCAGAACATGCACTGCTGGAACACAGCAGTGGGCAGAGGTAGAATGGAAAAGCTCAGGTAAATTCATAAAATTTCTTACACCTTTGAGATCTCTGCCTCCCAGCAGGAGTCAGAAGCATGGTCAGTTCAGAGGATTTGGAACATCTGTTTAGGAGTCTGAGTATCACTAGGAGCTAAGTAAGAATCAGGGCCTTTTTTTCCCCTTTCACCTGTCTTTTGTTCATGGGTTTACAGAGAAAAAAAATCCCAACTGATTTCTCATTGTCAAATGACTTTGTCCAAACTAAGAACTTACTCTGGCTACACCAGTTAACTTAATTCACTAAATTGAAATACAGATATATCTGCACAACAAAATTCTTAGTGACCTTTAAATACCAGTAGCTTTGAAACATGGAAAATATGAAAGCTTTTTGTGCAGCATGTTGCTTTGTTTACATAATTGTTATAGTTTCAGAAATTTAGGTGTTACGTTGTAAGAATTTCACTTCCTGACTTGAACAGCCTATTTGAAAAGAAGTCCTTTTTGAAAACTCAGCTTTACTAAAATGTCTGGTTATTTTATTTCTCAAGTACAGATTTTTCATTGGTTCCTCCAAACTCAAGAGTGTTATTATCTGTCTCCTTTGTTGGGTCCTTCTCTTTAATAACTTCAGGTTTCCCAAACTAAATAATTTATATTATCAACTTCAGGCAGTGCTTCTACCAGCCCTATAAATCTGTCTGGAGATGTAGAACATCCCTCAGTACTTAAGTGAGAACTGTAAATACTTTTAAGAGGACAGATAATGAAATAAAACATTTTCAATTATTAAAATACTTCTTTCAACAAAGTAGCAGAAATGTAATTTATAGAAGAAAACAACCCCTGCAGCCACATTTCTGTGTACTGGAGTGTGAAGAGGAGTCAGAGAAGCACAGAGCTGAGTATCTGAAGTGTTTTGGTCTGCCTGACCCTGTGCTTTTACACACAGTGAAGGAAAACTAAAAGGTGCTGGAGTGCAGGTTAGGAGGACAAACTTGATGAATCTCAGGTTGTTGCAGAAGGTGAGCTGTGTGTCTGTGTTTGGCCTAGATCAGCCACGCCATCACACTCCAGAAGACAGTGGAGTACATCGGCAAGCTGCAGCAGGAGAGGACTCAGATGCAGGAGGAAACCAGGCGCCTCCGGGAGGAGATCGAGGAGCTGAACGCCACCATCCTGTGAGAAAGGGGAACTTCAGGGATGGAGAGCAGCTCCAGCAGCAGCAGGGAGTGTGTGCTCAGTGTCACACCAGGCAGCAGATGGGTGGTGGACAGAACAGAGCTGCTGTGGGATGGCCACTGGTACAAACTGTGTGGGTTTTCAGCAAGTTCTGAGCAGGGAATGCTCAACAGTTGCAGCATCAGGGAGGATGGGTCAGGTCAGAATAATTCTGAGAAGTCAGTGAGGATGCTTTTATAAAGCTCACTGCTGATTGAACTCTCACTCTTCACAATGGCTTTGCTGCAGTTTTCTTTTCAAATGCAGTCAGTTTTTATAGGAAAATGTGATTGAGTACATAAAACATGAACTTGGGCTCCAGAAGATTGCCACTGGCTGAACATAACTGTGATAAATCACTTCACCTTCTCAGTGCCTCAGTTTGCTGTGTGGGTTTATGATTGTTATATACTATTGCAAAGCACACTGAGAACTGTAGTGGCTTTACTTCCACCTCCAAGTTTTAGGCTTAGGCATGATGTTAGAATTAAAATGTTAAATCAAATTATTTTTATTTTTCTTACAAAGTATGATGAAGTCTGTTTGGTTTTATTTTAAATTGATCTATTTCATACAAATCTGTTACATCTTTGTCTCTAACATTGCTTAGGAGTAGCTCTGTAAATTTTTCCTTGGCTCCTAATGTGTCTTGCCCTTAATGGATGCCCAAAATTACATCGTTCTACATTATACTTTGCTTTCAGTTTTGTTGTTGGTAACAAGAAGTGTTTGTAGCAGCTTGATAAATTGCTTTGCTGCATGAATCTAGACAAAATTGTTGGGAAAACAGTTTGTATTCCTGATTGGAGCAGTTACAGTCTGGGAGGATCATGCACTGGGAAGCCTCTCTACCAGAGATACAAGGAATACTCACTTTTCTCCTGCTGCAGTTTAGTCTGGAAGAGAAATGTGTCATTTTTGGTGGGATTCTGACCTCCAAACATCTTTTCAGTTCTTGCCAGCAGCAGCTCCCTGCTACCGGAGTTCCCATAACGCGGCAAAGGTTTGACCACATGAAGAAATTGTTTGATGAGTATGTGAGAAGCAGGACCCTGCAGAACTGGAAGTTTTGGATTGTATCCTTCTATACCAACCTGATGAGCTTGGGCTTTGGTACTGGTACTTTTAAAGCCAAGAACTTGGGATTCTGATGCTGCGACTTTAAGCCAAGTTACTTAAATAACAAATATCCTCTGTTTTCATCTTAATCTGTGTGTGGATATGGATTCTTGCAGAACTTGTTCACCTCAAATTGTGAGAGAGAACTGGAAAGTGAAATGCAACACAGAGGGAAGGTTTTCTTGCTAGGTTATTGTACTGCAAGAAATCCTTTGTGGGCTCTGCTGTAATTGCAGCTCTGGCTGTCTTTTGGTAAACCTATATAGACAATAACAAAGATTTCAGGGGAAAGAAAATTACAGTTACTGAAGCTGTTCAAAAACTTGCACATCCCCCTTTCCTTTTTTCTCCTTCAGATCAGTGTGGAGGAATTTTGCAAAATATAGTGAGTATCACTAGGAGCTAAGGTTCAATTCTGTTCTTCAGTCTTAGTGTTACAGATTTGAAAATACAATTTTTTAAACATTGTAATCCCTCTGGCCATTGAAGTCCATTTAGAAATCCGGTATTTTCTCTGCCATAGCCTTTCCCATAAAATGTTTTGAACTCCCTCTTTGTTGTCTCCCTTGACACTTGATGGCTTGCAGTTCAGCATTATTATTAAGCCATTGTTTGAGTCCTTCAATGGGATGGTTTCCACAACAAGCTTTAAGGATCTGAACGAAACTGCACTGGCCTGGTTGGATCAGCACTGTTCTCTTCCTGTTCTGAGGCCAAGTAAGTGAAGTTCCATCCAGCAGCTCTTCCAGATCATAGAAAGTATAATATAATAGCATTTCTTAAAAGTCAGAGGATGACAAGAAAGCACATGATGCTGAATGTGGCTTTTGCTTCCTTTTGTTAGCTCAGTGGAAAAATAAGAGCCTCTTCTGACTGTGAAGACAGAAAAAAAAAATGTTGAATATACCAGAATTTAAAGAGTCTTTAACAACATTTAAATTTCAAAAGCTTGGCTCTAGCTGGAGTATGTTTGGCCGTGGGATTTACCTCATAATGAGGGAAGACCTCTGAGATTTGTGTTCAGCTTTGGAGTAGATTTCTGTTTGGTCATCATTGCTTGATTCTTTCCCTCTTGCCATTCAGCAAGTATTTAATTTACATTTATAGCTGTCAAGGGCTGCTCTCTTTTGCAGAAGAAAGATCAGTCAGATGAACAGCTTTTCCTGATGCTTTCCTGCCTTTTTTTTTTTTTGTTTTCATAGTGGTGCTGAACACCCTGCGGCAGCTGAGCAGGAGCACCTCGATCCTGTCGGACCCGGCGCAGCTGCCAGAGCAGGCGCGGGAGGCCGTGAGCAAGGTGAACAAGAGAGCTGGGGAGACCTAAACAACCAAAGACACTGAGGTGCTTTTCCCAGGGGTGGAGAACCTGCCAGGCCCTGTCTGCCCAGGCTCCTCCAGTTGGTGCACTTTAGAAAGGATTCTCTCCATCACCCGAGACATGTTCAGGGCACCTGGCCCTGCCTTCCGAAGAGGTGCAGGTGATGCAGCGTTGTCAGAACGCTTTGGTTCCTCTCCAGTGCTGTGCTGTGCTCTGTCACGTGAGAAAAAACCACCAAGCTCAGGTAAACTCAGCAGGTTTAAACCCTGCAGGCAGCAATAGATCTCCATCAATGCATCCTTATGCAACTAATGAAACGCCCTCAGTTCTCTGAAGTGTAAGTCCTGTACACCAAGGAATGTGCTCTTCAAGGGGAAAAAAGTACTACTTCTGATTTTGTGAAGCAAAATGTGCTTTTTATTTTATTTTGTTTTCTGGTATTCAGTTCCACATGTTTTACTTGAATAGCGAAAATTGTTAAACAGGATCATACGAAAAACCAAAGGAGAAGAAAAATCCATCAGTGATGTCAACTTGTGGCAAAAATACTAGAATTAAAATCTCAGGCTGTGTTTTGTGTATTTTTATTTTAATGGGTGTATCATTGCATTTGATCAGTTTCAAGACATGCTTTATTTTCTAGTAAATAAAGTAGCTGATTTTTATTATTTTTATATAGCCATTGCAAGGGAGTAGCAGGCTGTGCAGTAAGTGCAAGAAAGCAGTTTTAGATTGTATAAATTCTGCAATTAGGATAAATATATTAATTTTATATCAGTTTAATCAGTGAACTATTTTCTTGCACTCTGCACAGTTCAGCTGCCATCCTCACAAAATGTGCACATATGAAACACATCCATAGGTAAGTGTAGTAGCACTTCAGAGAGAAGAATTGAGTTTGTAATGTTAAAAAATTGGCTTTTTTATTATCTCAGAAGCTGTATCAAACCACACAGACTTGCAGTCAGTTCTTTGCTTCCTCGTCCTTTTCGCTTCTTCTTTTTGCCTTCTGTCTGAAAAACCTGAAGGACTCTGCTAAGCCTGGTCTATATGGGAAGGTTATGTTCAACATGAATTACAAAACCTGTAAAAATAAGTTTAAAACTCAAAACACTGCATAACTTTTTTCTGTGACAGTCTCAGCATGTACTGTTCTCTGCTGCAGGTGAACTGAGTCCTGTTCCAGCAGTGATTGTCCATCCTAAGACAGCACTGGGATGTTCATTCCTGCAGATTGTTATAGTCTGGGATGATCCCATGACCCTTTTAATTCCACTCAGGACTTGATCCTGATGGTTCAGAGCTGTGCAAAGGGTGGGAACTCTTCCCTTCAGCAGTTTTCCAGTTCCAAGAGCAGGCTGGAGGTGCTGTGCAGCCTCTCAGTGGGAAAATGAGGAGTAGCTGGATCACTTGGAGGTTGCACACTCTGAAATGGGCTCAGTAGGTTCTCCTTGGGAAAGGAGCTTTTCTCAGTGCTGTCCCCAATCTCCTCCACTTGGTGAGCCAAAGTTTGAAAGGAAACAATAGGCTTGGGGAGTAGGACTGAGCACAGGGAGTGATTCTCTTCTTGTTTCTCCTTTGTCCTGAGTTTTTGCAGCTAATGGCTTTCCGAGCAGAGTTCCTTCTATGAGAGCAGCACTGTAGCAAGGAGAAGGCACAAAAGGTGAGCCCCAGGGCCCTCTCCCTGCATGGAGGGACAGGGGGGCTGAAGGGGAAGGCAGAATGGCACATTTTGTACCAACACACCTTCCTGTAGCTGTTCAGGCAGAAGGGGAGATGCTTTTCTTTATTTTTATTTTTTTACAGTAGATTTAACATATAATTTGAAGTTAGTGGCACATGTGAAAACCTGTGCCCCTGTGACAGAAGCAACAAAATTCCAAGTCTCAGCCAAGGAATGGTGTGCAAAGTTTGTCACAGTAATTAAATAGTGAGTAAGTTTTCTGGAGGGTTCCATTCCTAGGTCTCTCATAATGTTGTAATCAATTAAGTAGTATTCTTTTGGATACATCTGGGTAAGAAGTCTTGAATAAGTAAATCCTTTGTTAAATCAGTGCTTTTAATCCTCCCATTTTTATCACTGGTTGTGAATTTGACTCCAGTAAAATCATTTCACATTGTGTTGAGCTGGGAATGTCCCTCCTGTCCTTCCCTCAGTGGGCTGATCTCACTGTTGGTGTGTTAAAAACATTTCTGTGTTTCTAGCAAGAAAGCAGCAGGCAGATTGTCCAAGAGCTGGTGTTTTTGCTGACCTTTTCAGATGAGCAGATCCTGCAGTGTGGTCTCCTGCTTGTCAGGCAGTGATGGTGTGTGATTTGTACCATTTCTGGTATCGATGACGTGCGAGTTTTGTCCCAACGTGCAGTACAACCATCCTTCAGGGCCCAGGGGAATCTGACAGCTGAAACCCTTAACATCCATATCTCACTGAAAGGATTGGAAACTGAAAGCAACCTTAGAGGAAGAGGGAGGGGTAATTTTACTGAACTGCCAAAAGTTTTGTCCACAATTTTTATGTGGATGTGGATGGAAAACTACCATCAGATTGCACCATGAGCTGGTTACAATTGGAGAAAAAGTGCTTGTTTAACAAATTGTGTTGCAGAAACAAACTCAAAGCACTATTAAAAAACTGCAAATCTTGAAGAGAAAAAAATTAAGTATTTCTTACTTAGGCAAGCGTGTAGGAGGGAGGGAAGGAAAAGTGAAAAGATACTTTCCACGTAGTGCAATTACCAGAAATGATGTGGCTGCTCTTTGAAGCACTGATTCAATATATTCATATCACCCTGTTATTGCAAATCAGAATTCTTTTCTTTTATCAGTCAGCCTTGTGAGGAGAGTGATTTCACTTCATTTGGAAACACAGCAGGAGAAAAGCTGATTTATGTCTCACATCTGAACAGTAGAACCACTAAAGATTGGTCTGGAAAGAGATGGACCATGTATGTATTAGTTCCTGCGTAGTTTTCCACTTTTGATTTACTTTTGAACACCGTAGTCTGTCTTTCTTACCTATGGAGGAGTTTAAATACTTTATTTTTTTCAAAGTTTGGTAACACTTTCTCCCCTAATTTAAGCCCTCTGATTTCCTCAGTGTCACCAAAGTAAGCAAGCCAAACACACAGTGCCTATGGTCTGCACAGAATTGCAGGTGCTGCACATCTGTCTGGTGCTAAAGTTTTGGAGAACCCCCAAATAACTGAATACAAGTCTTATTCTGTCAAATCCAACATATTTCACTCAGTAAAGGAGTGGCTAAATAACTTATTTATGGCCTGTGATATGCACAAAGTCAAACTGGGATTGTCTACTGGCTCCTTCTGACCTCGAATTGTATTAATTGTATTAATTGTATATTGTAGATGGCCCCACCTCAAGCACAGGTTCTGGAGAGCTTGGGCATTATCTGGTGTAGTTATTAGCTTGTATTGGAGTTATTTGCCTCCTTTTAGCAGGAGTAAATGGTGAAAGTCCAGGAGCAAACTAGAATTGAAGGAATTACTGAGGAGTAGGATCAGAGGCAAGTGCACACTTCACCATGACAGTCTGATCTCTGCACAAAACCAAAGGATTCTTGCTTAATACCATTTGACCTGAGTGGAATGTCCATGCTTTGCTAGACCCCTGGGGAAGGCTTCCTTGAAGGGGGGGCCTACTAAGAATGTTCATCTGTGCCTTAGATCTTGGTGTCACGTATGCATTTGATTAATCATAAGTCATCCATTGTTCCCCCTAAAATGATGCTCTGTGGAAAATTTAGTGAATGGAGGAAGTGGGGCTTCCCTGGCTTTTTTTGAGGGTTTTATCTGTGTGACATTGCTGTGACCCTTTCAGACTGAGGTTGTGAGTAACTGTGTCTGTGTTTGGAAAAAATTGCATCTTTCCTGCTGAATCACCTCCCTCCACTGCCATGTGCAGGAGCAGCTGTGCACACATGGACAAACCCAGGAAACAGGCAAGGGCTTAAACCTCAAACTCTGAAATGGCTTGAAAAGACAAAGGGCTGTCAAATGTATGGAAAAACTGCATCCCTTTGTTTCTTCAGGTTTTTTTACATTCCTTTGTGAGTGTGTGTGTTTGTGTTCATGTGTGGTAGAAGTGACAGAGACAGGTAAATTTAGTTTTGTTTGCTTTTAAAGCCCAAAACTGAAAAGCAGTTTGAGAGCAGGAGAGGGAAGCTCGCTGCAGAAGTGTTCAATAAGATAATGTTTTTGTAGTACAAATTATTTGAAGGCTATTTCACTTTCTCCGTTTCTGGAGTGGATAATTCTTGCCTTGATGTTGCCAGCTAGAAGGTACTGCTGAAAATAAAATGGGTTTTTCACTATTTTCACCTTTTTTTTTCTTTTTTTTTTTTGCTTCCTTTCCACCTTTATTGCATGGAAAATCATCAAAAATCAAAAGGCTGATGACATCCAGTTTATGTTCTTTAGGGATTCAGTCACACCAGTCTGGAGGACTATGGACAGCTGTTGATAACTTTCAGGAGATTTTTAAATTAGGTGAGACATCAGGAGTTTTTCTACTACTCCCCAGTTTATACACTTGAGTTTCAGAGGAGATTATTTGTTTTGGGTTTTTTTCTTTTATAGGACCTCAATATTTTTCCCACCACATCAGTTAAAGCTCTAGGTTTTTGTTTCATTCTTGGTTGGATTTTCTGCTCATTTACTGGGTTAGAGCTGAAGTGGTAGAACCAAATTGTACCTTTATCTGTAAAACTTGAGTTCTTCACTTAAAATTACAGTAACTTCAGTTACAGAGAAACACACCTTAGATATATAATGGAATTAATTTCTAGCCATTGTCTGAACTTTTTATATCTGAACTTTTCCAACATGAATAAGGTTTTCAATCAAAAGGTATCAATGTTATGAGCAAACCTTTTAACAATACAATAAATGAATAGATCGTTTTCTTCTTCTAACCTTGTATTTATGTGTTTTAAATGAATGGAATTCATTCTTGTTAAGAAAAAAGGAAAAAAAACAAGCTTGAAGGTATGAGGACTTCAGGTTGTGCTCTTGCTTTGCTTAGGTTTCCTGTTCTGTTGCATGACAACTTCTGTTGTGCTGTTGATATGTAGCACTTTTCAGTAGGTCTGTTAAATTGTGCAATGCATTTTTTTATATTTACAACCAAAACAATAAAGGTTATTTTTTCGAAGAAACTGGTTGTATTGCCTTTTTTTGCTGGCTGGAGGTGGGGAAATGGTGAGTAGAATTGTTCCTGGACCAGGGCCAGCACCTGGCATCCTTTTTGCAGCTCTGAAAGGTGACAGGAGCTCATTTCCATATGAACAGTGCTGGGGTTACCTTTGGATTTGTGTGTTTGGCATTCCCAGAGCAGGGCTTGTGTCCCCTATGGAGCTGCTGAAGTTTGGACTCCTTTTGGGAAACTTGGTGTCCCTTGGCTCTTCTTGACTGAAATAATGAACTCACTCTGAGCTTACTTGGAGCTCACAAGTGATTTCTGTTCCTCACGCATTGGCACACAGGCTGTATTTGCTCTGTGCTGGGTTGTCTCACAGAATCAATGTTAGCCACATCAGCAAAAATGGAAAATTATCCTTTTTTGTCATCTCTGCTCCCCTTCACTGAAGCAGCTTAAGAGAGACTGGGGCTGAACATGAGCACAACAGTGAGAGTGAGCTCATTTGACAAAACTAAGCATAGATGTTTTTTTCTATCTCTGCACTTCCTTCTAACACACAGTAATTCCCAGACAGCCCTGGTATTTCTCCAAGACAGGTGAAATTAATTAAGCCTGTAGGTGCTGCACCATTGCCTTAAGCCCTGATAGTCTTATTTTCTTGCAGGCTTGGATTTGAGTCTGACATTTTGCCTGGACAGTGGATACTCTGCAGAGCAGCACTGAGATTGGATAGCACAGAATTTCCATGGGTCTGATATCAGTGTTAAGCATTGAGCTGCTTAAGTCCATTTAAGAAATGAAATTATTAAACCTGCCTTTAATGACTGATTTTGTTTTTCCCTGGTAGGACACTTCAGCTCTCTGTGCTTCAGTTGTCACCTCCCTGGCATTTTGGATTTTCTTGCCTAGTGGAAGCAGCGTTGAGGCTCTAGCTGAAGTGAAAGGTAAAAGAAGAGTGAAAAGAAGGATTTTATTTTAAAACCACTGCACAAGAGTTTGTGCTGGTTGATCTTATCCCTGTGATTGGTGCCTTTGACTTGGTATTTCTGATGAGAACTTGTGATGAGTCAGGCCTGCGGTTCCAGGAGGTACAGCAGCTTTTGAACTGCATTTAATTCTTCAGAAATCACAAGCTTGATCTCATAAAGCATTTTGGTGGGAGTGAAGAGCAGTGCTATTTCAACAGTGATAAACCAGCTCTTCAGCTTGCCTTCACTCTTGACCAAGCACTACAAATGCCAGAGTTATTGCAGTGATGCTATCAAATCTCTCTGGGAGGAAGCTGTGGCTGCAGAGCACTCTGTCTGTACTACTGATTTAGTGGTGATTTCAGAGAGGCTGCTGTAACTTCAGCTGAGGTGCCAAAAGAGTTTTTGAAGTGGCTTCTTTTTGTGGCTGGCTCTGCTAAGCCTTGAACACTGCCAAAAGTCGACCTGCACTTGCTCTGTGGAAATAATGCCAAATGTAATCACTGCTGTAAGGGAATTGGCCCTTCAGTGGGCAGACAGCTCAGGGCTCTCTTTATATTTAAAATAATGGAATGGAATGCTCACTAGATATTTATTTATTCATTTTAACCTGTACTTGCCCTCAGGAGCTGACCTCTGCCTATTCTCATCCCTGGGGACTTTCTCCAGGAGGTGGGCAGACAGTGATTGGTTTTTTGGGTGTTGGGGAAGTTCCCTGTGTGCAAACACAAAGAACCCCTGTTGTCATCCAGGGAGGTGTTTAACATGTTCCTGTTTCAGAACACAAGGTGTGTGTGTCACACCCCCAGTGCCTTTCCACCACCACATGGAAACAAACCCACAAAAGATGAGACTCATCACATCCCTGAGTCCTGCTGCTGCCCTTCTGACGCTCCTCACCCCTCCATCCAAACTGTTCATTCCTCACAGGCCTCAAAAGCTTTGTTTTCAGCCAGGATAAATGGGGAACTGCTTGTCAGGAGATCTTTGTTGGTGACCAAATCATGATCACAGCAGTGATGCACCCTGTGGCACAGGGTGTGTCCCCCAGCTTGCAGCCCTCCAGGGCTGGGGAGGATTTATCTGAGCCCTGGTGACCCTGCACCAGGAAGGCCACAGGGCTGCAGGTGCTCTCTCACTGTTCTGTCTGGGGCTGGCACCTTTTCCTCTCAACAGTGACTGGTCTGAGGTTTTTTCCCCTGGGGAAGAACAACTCATCTTTCTCAGCTCTTCCCATCATGTGAGCTGGGGCAGAGCGTATGACTCACTTTGACATCTTGTTAGCACTGCTGAGGAAGCCTTTCCCTTTCTAAGGAAAACGCTTTTGTTGAGCTATTTGTACATTTAGAAGGCGATACAAAAGACATGCATGGGAGGGGAAACCACAGGGAGTGGCCCTATAATCCTCTGGTTCAGCAAGGCTTAAGTGGTTTGTGTCAGTCGTTGGCAGTGGTGATGTTGAAGCCCTCGGGATGTGACTTTCCCTGCATGGAGTGGTTTGCTGACCCCACCTGAAAAGGTCAGGCAGGTGTTGCTCCAGCCTTTGGTATAAGCACATCCTCAGGCAGTGATTTTTTATAACCACTCTTATTTCTCTATTAAAAATGAAGGATATGAGGTTGGAATTTTAGCTTCTGCATGTCACCACTCTGTGACATCTCCACAGTTGTGTCTGAAATGGGGCCCATTTGGGAGGAATTCTTCCCCTGGCTCCAGCAAGGAGCTTGGTCCCTCTGTTCCTCTTGGGAAACTTGAGTGCTTTTCTAGGATGCCCCCTCAGACTTTTGGGGGCCTGGCTGTGTACCTCAGTTGATATCAAACCCACTTTTCCTGGAGAAGTCTGAGCAGAACAGGGCCAGTGCAAAATATATTTTAAAAAGAACTAGTAAAAAGAGAATCCAGCAATATTTGTTTTATTTAATATTTTAATTAAGTTCCAGTTTCTATCCAAAGGTGGTAACAGGAAATGAGTAAAACCATCCATCCATCTGCTAAGTAGCAAATACATCACTTATAATTTATTAATTAATAAATATATAAACTAATTTCTTAAATGTATAAAAATAGATTTCTTGTATAAATTCATAAATAAAATTCACTAGTAGAGAAGTACAAAATCAGCCTACTGCCAATCAAATTTTCTTTCGAAAAATATCTGCAAGATAAAAATATAAATAACATTAAAATTACTGAAATGACACTTTCCTGATTGCTTATATATGTCATGGTTGGTTAATTAAATTACCTTGACTCACATTCGTCTGTCCTTATTATAGGCTGTTGCAAATAAGACAGTATAAATAGTTTTATAATAAATACAATAACTTAACACATTCATCCTTTAAATATTAAATTAAACTAGATTATGTAGTTACAGAGAATAGCAAGTACATTATTAATGTTGATACTGGCATCAAACTGATCCCATAATCCCTGAGAAGTCACATTTACACCTGACAAGTCACAACTCTCCAGCATCTTCAAGTTGTTGTCTCACCCTGGCGTATCAAAATGCTCTTCCAGAGTACAGGCTTTCCGTGAGTTGCATGATGTCTTCATATCTCTTTAAAACCCACCAGAAGTAGGTTTTTTTCTCTGCCCAGCCCATGTTCTGGGTCTGGGGGTACTTCTGGGTCAGGTCTGAGCTGTTGCAGGTGTAGAAGTTGGTGCCTTGGCTCAGCATGGGGCCCAGATCGTTGACGCTGGCCTCAATTTCTTCGGGTCCCTCCTTGCAGATGGTTTCTATGTCACGTCCCAAGGTTTGCAGGATTTTGTAGATGTGGTGCAAAGCACAGCAGTTTGCATGGAAAGCCAGACATTTGGGTATTTCATCTGCCTTATCTCTGCCTTCGGACATAACATTCCAGGGCTCAGAGGAGAATGATGGAGAGACACAGTTGTTCTGTGGGGAAGGAAGAGGAGAGAGGAATTGTTAATCCTTCGGTTTCCCTTTCTCATTTGTGTACCCTTTTGTGGGATCTTTAGTTGTGGTTCAATTGGTGTTGACACCTCTACCCCTTTAATCAACCAGTTATTGCACAGAGTGTGCAGTTCTTCTCCCCATGCCCTGCTTGCCTTGGTTTTCAGCTTTTCTAAACCTTGGGTTCTGTTCTTTGCTGTAGGGGCAAAATTCACCTGTGCCAGAGATCTGGTTTGGCCTGAGTGTGTTTTCATCTGTTTCAGCAGAGATGGTTTTAATTTCAAGAATGAATTCAGAGGAAATGTCAACGTTGATTTTTATCAGCATGCTCTTGGGGAACACAGTCCCAGGAACTGAACTTTGTCTGAGGCACTGGCACCTGAGTTCAGTGCGTGTTTTGCCTTTCTAAGGAAAGGATGGGTGAGCAGGATTTTTGGCAGAAGTGCTCAAGTACTGGGGTCAGACTGAAGGGCAAAGCAGTTCTTGCCATATTTCCAGTGATCAATTCCTGCAAGAAGATGCCCAACAGGACTCAAGAGACTGAGAAGGAGCACTGGGAATCAGGAAGATCCCAGCTGGCAATGAGGTGAGGGAAAGTCACCCAAGCTCTCTGCAGCTGCCCTTGCTCCAACTCTGCCCTGAAATAACACAATGAATGCTTTCCTTCTTGCATGGAATACAGAGAAGAGCCTGCTTCAGCTTCTAACCCAAATACTTCTTTCCTGATGGTCTTTCTAGCATTTTATAATAATTCCAGAGATTTCTCCACAGGCAAAGACACAGCACATGGAAAATGATGCACTTACATAGAATTTAAACACCCTCTGTGCATCCTGTAGTATCACTGATGCATAGGTTGGTATCTCAGTAATGAAACGCCTCAGACTCTGTTCTGCAGTCCGTTTGCTTTCTGATGTCTCTGTCGGTGCCATGGAGCCCAAAGGAACCAGTAAACAGAAGAGGAAGATTGCAAACCTGTTGACCTCTGCATTCAGATCAAGAGAGGAAACCAAAAGAAAAGAAAGAATACGTTGATTAGTCTCAATCTTCTTTATAGATTTGCAAATCTTAATAGTTCTGTGCAGCGTGATACCTTTTTAAAGCATATAGGCATGAAGTGGCTGAGCTAGAGATGGACATCAACCAGGGCAACCTTCCAGCCTGTAGCAAGGGTAAGTGGCACCCACCTGCTCTGCATTCCATGGCGGGATGGGACAGCAGTGACTTGGCCAGGAGCTGGTGTTGAAGCTGATTCTGGAGCTTCTGCCTGCCTGGAGTGCTGTGGATGAGGCCAGCCAGGCTGCATTTAAGTGCTGTGGAGTCCTGCGTCACTGGCTCCCCCACGGCATCTTTTTTGGGTTTGTTTTTTTTTTTGCCAGTGATAATTTGGGTTTTTTCTTTTTTGAAAGATTACATCAAAAGTTGATTCAAATGCGCCTTCACTGATTGTGATCTAGGTGCAGTTTCAAACTGACATAGAGGGTGTCCTGTGTCATCTCTTTGACTTGGAGCTTGGGATACTTGGCTTGACCATCCCGTCTAAATCCTTGGGCTCTCCAAAGTGTGAGATTTAGAACATAAACTCTTGTTTTATTTATGAAGGTGGTCAGGAGCACGTTATTGCTTCTCCTGCAGAGTCGGTGTAAGAGTGGGCCAATGCAGGGAGTGAAAAAGGCTTGTGTGCCAGGTAGCTCAGACCTCTAGTTCCAAGTATAAATCCTGTTCCCAAGGGATGCTCAGGATCTCCCTTCCCCATCCCTGTCACCCATCTCTCCAACTCCCCTGAGGCTGTTTCCTGCTTTCAGTAGTCAAATGCAGGAAATTCTCATACACACCAAAACAGAGAATAATTATTCCTGGGATTTACAAGTGTTTGGCTGTGATCAGGATAGCAGAACTCCTGATGGCTTGGGACAGAGAGGAGAGCAGAGGAAATCCCTGTGGAAATACCTTTGTGACACATACACACCTGTGCTTCCCTGCTCTGCAGTTGCAGATGTGCTTTGAAGGTGATCATAGCTCTGAGTGTGTGTCAAACCACCAGGAAACCTTCAAGAACCAACATCTTGGTGTCAAAACAATCAGTTCTGGCTTTCATGTGAAACAACCCTCTTTGAAAATAAAAAAGCTTGGTGTGTGAATGAACTCCCTGACTGGCTCAAGGACTGTTCCCAGGACTGAACCAATTCCCAAGGCTTGAAATGGGAATGGATGTTTTCCCTGTAATGTGGTGCACCAGGATCCCACCAGCCCTAATTGTTTGCTTGAAGCCACAATAACAGAGATTCACAAAGTGAAGGTGGTTCTGCCATGGGCTGTGAGGGAGCCAAGCAGAGGGAAGCAGCCATCTCTCCAGGAAGTCTTTCTTCTTGCACAACTCTTGTTCCCAGGTGCTAAATAATGCCAAGGAAGAGGTGAGTTACCATGGCCTATGGAAAAGACAGTTCTGACAGACCCTTCTTTTATTTGAGGGTTTTACTTTTATTTGGGGGGGGGGGAAATTGCAGAGAGAGAAAGATGTTTGTGCGTGGGATTCTTTAGGAATGTCCCTACAAAGGCAGTGGTGGGTACAGATGGTTCCTTTCAGGCAGGAGGGTGATGGAGGGTTTCTTGTTTGGAAGCACCAAACCTGCAGAGATGCAGTTGGTCAGTGGCCCACAGGAAGATGTGTGGAAGGTACAGGAGCTTGTACATAAAAATGTCATTGGGCACCACCAGCCCCCTTCCAGCTCTCCCAGATGGGTGCTGCCAGGGAGGACTGGGATCTGATCTTCCCCCAAGAGCAGGAATACCTCTTTGTGCACCTCTGAAAGTGATGGGGCTGAGTTATTTTAAATAGGGATGCAAATAAAAGAAGCAGGATTTTTACAGCTTTGCTTTTTTACAAAACACAGTTCAACCACTGGTAATGCTCTTTCAAAGACTTTCAGAAGATTTTACTTCATTTTCTCCTAGGGGACAGCACTTTACCTGGTTATTCCACTCCAGGACATGCCATTATCTCATAGCCTGTGCATGCTGTTCACATCCTTTCCGGTCTGTACAGGGCTGTGATAAGCTGCTGAGCTGATAAGGGAGCAGGTCAGCATCCGTCCTGTAAAACCCAACCTGAGAAGTTCAGCTTTCCACCACGTAACTGTCAGACACCACAGAACAACTGCAATTCATTTGGTGAAGTTCTGCTGACACATGCTGCGCTGTCAGCTCTCTAAAATGGAATTTGTAGCCCTGGCCTCAACACCTATCGCTGGAAAAAGGAAATTAATCTCAGCGTGCGGAGACCTGACGCTGACCTGAGACACCGCTGTGGCTTTTGTTCCTAGAGCTCACCGACTTTTTCCAAGTGTGGGAGCTGGTATTTTCAGCCGTGAGCTCATTTTCTGATGGCCTTACATGGTTGTGTGGCAGTGCCCTCCACGTAAAGTGGAGAGCTGGGCTTTCTTCCCTGGAACCTGAGTGACACTCAGGACACAGATAAGGGAAATGGCAAGTTCCATGCCACAGGTCGCTGGCCGGGAAAGAATGCTGATGCTGCACCCTGCAAGTGCAGCATGAGGCCACCTGCTCTTCCCCTGGTGGGGAGCAGCCCCCAGAACCCAGGGGGACCCAGAAAACCAGGGATTTATTCCCAGCTGGGCGAGCTCGGTGCTGTTCCAGACCTGCTCCACCCTCTGCTCGGAGTGTTTGGTTCCATGGCACCATCTCCTAGCGACAGGGACACAAGCCACAGAGCCAGGGGATTCTCTGCCAGGCCGGGGCTGGATGGCAGCACCCAGCAGCGTCTCGGCAGCTTTTCAGGAGTACCTGCGGCACCTGGGGCTGCAGGAATTCCCCTGTGGCCTCGGCAGCTGGGTAGGGATCTGGGAGGGCACAGCCGTGGGACGTGGCACGAGGCTGCCACTGCCTCTCCTTTCTCCCTGTCCGCAGAACAAATCCCGCAGCAATGCCCACAGGAGTCCCGGGGCAGAGCCAGCGGGACTGGAGGAGGCTGTGCCGCCGGGAGAGGAGAGCCCCGAGGCGCTGCTGGAGCTGCTGAGAGACCGGCACAGCCCCTGGGCACTGTCCCCCGACTGCAGCCCCCTGGACCGGCTCCTGCGGGAAGTGGCCGTGCTGGCACCCGAGCTCCTCCATGGCTCCGGAGTCTTCCAGGCTGTCAGGTCCCTGCGGATCCTCGACAGGGGAGTAAGTGCAGCTGCTGGTGCCCATAAAGCTCTAGGCCAGGAAACCGTGTCTTCCTGCTGTGAGGGAAAACATCCTGGGGAAAGGACACCTTCCCATCCCAGGGTCTCCCCAGGTGCTGCAGCCGGAGTAGAGCTTCTCCCCGCAGCCTCCCCAGGACGTTGTGTTAATCCGTGTCACACGGATGTCACCTGGATCAACACGTGTCCATGTCATCCTGGCCACGAGGTGCCTCGGGGACACGATGGCCAAACCCAGCTCTTTGCAGGTGGAGGAGGTGGATGAGGGTCTGCTGCGGTTCCAGCAGCTGGAGGAGCTCGTCCTCATTGGCAACCACATCAGCAGAGTCCCCTCGGGCCACCTGCCCCGGACTCTGAGGGTGAGCGAGCAGGGCCTTGTGCAGGATGGGGCAGGAATTCCCATCTGGGAGCACAGTGAAAGCCAAACAGCTCCAGGGGTTGCCAGCAACAGCTCATTGCAAAGGTATTTGTTGTTCCCTCTGTCCTGGGCAGGTCCTGGAGCTCTGCTGCAACGCTGTGTGTGACCTGCAGGACCTGTGTGCTCAGCCACCCCCGGAGCTGCAGCACCTGGGGCTGGGCTACAACCGCCTGTGTGGCCCTTCCCAGGAAAAACACCTCACCCTGGATTTCTGGTAATGCCACAGGCTCCTGAAAGGGAAATGGGCAGATGTGAACAGGTGAACCCAAGCCATGGAGGTGGCCTTTTTTGGGAAAATACAGCCCTTCAGAAGGGTTGTTCCTTTGCTCTGTGTCCACTCTGTGCAGAGCAGTCTGTCTCATGCTCAGAGGGTGTCTTGGTCCCTGGCAAGGTGTGTAATGGGGAGATCACCAGGGGAACTGCCTTGACACCCTGCCCACTACAATTCCATATCCCTGGGCAGTTTACTTTGTCCATGACCTTCCCAAAGCCCCTGCTGGAAGTTTTTAAGGATCTGAAGCATAGGCTGCATCAACAAATGGGGCAGTGGGGTCATCAATGGATGCTAAAGAAATTTTTTTGTATTGTGGGGCATACTGGCAATGGACTGTATGGCTCAGGAATTTGGAATTGGCCTCCAGACTGGATTCCTCAGTTCAACCCAGTTTGTGCTGGGGCAATAGGATTTTTGTTTCTGTTTTTGTCCCAGGGCCATAGCTCTCTATCCTCATACAGGTGCTGGCTGCTTTACCTCCTTCCCTGGGTTCTCTCCTTAGGCCAAACCTTGTCTCCCTTGATCTGAGCTTTAACAGCCTCACAGACCTGCTGGGGCTGGTCTCCCAGCTGACCACTCTGCAGAATCTCCGTATCCTGGTGCTCCAAGGGAACCCACTGGCTCTCACCCCTACTTACAGAGGCTTCCTCGTGGACAGCCTGCCCAAGCTGTCCCTCCTCGACGACATCTACATATGGCCTGAGGAGAGGCAGCACTTCTGTGGGCTGGCCAGGCAGCCAGGTGAGCCCCGCCTTGGAGCCTGCCCGTGCTGACCCTGTGATTCAGCAGGGGGGGTTTCATTGTGGTTGAGCTCTTTAATTACAGCCGAGATAGTTTCAGCCTTAGGCCCAAGAATAGCCCATGCCAGTCCCAGCACTGCCTCAGTGTCCTGGCCTGCCCAAGCTTTGCTCCCCAGACACCTCCTGGTTTCAGACCATGTGTTTCCCTCTCGAGCGGTGGCAAGAGGAACATCTGTACTGGGGAAGGTGCTCACATGTCTGCACTGTCTGCACACAGCAGTGCCACCTCAGAATGTGGCACATCCCCGACTGGGATGAGAGCAGGAGGCTGGGGACACTCGGGATGGAAAGCCTCTCTTGATGGCCCCAACTCAGAGAGTTTAAGTGCTGGGTGTGCTTTTTGGAGACTCAAATGTTGAAGGAGCAGAGCAGCCAAGCCAGGAGGTGTTTGCGTGGCTTTGGAGTGACCCCACGTGGCAGTGGTTTGTCACAGCGTTTGCACAGGGTGACACCGAGGGATGCCAGGAGGTGGAACACGGGAGCTGGAGGTTTCTGCTTGCTCTGTTCCTCACTCTGGAAGTGCTGCAGCTTCATGGCAAGATTGTCTTCCTTTCAGAGCTGATCATGAGTGGAGCACGAGTGGTTGTGAGCATTGGGGAGATGAAGGGACTCCCTAACCCCGAAGCTTTTCAGCAGCTGGAGGTTGGCTCTGAGGGTCCAGTGATCACCTACAGCTACTGTGTGACCTACGAGTTTGCAGAGGGAGAGGAGCTCGAGGATGGGGGCAGCCCTGAGGTTGGTGCTTGATTGTGCTCCTAGAAACAAGTAGCGTGGCAGGTCACAGCAGGGGGAACTGCATCTCCAGGCTATGGGGTGATGGGCCTGGCATGGGCAGCAGCAGTGCTGGGGACAGAATTCCCATGTGGCTGCATGCAGCAGGACAAGCCCCAGCTGCCCACATTCCACATCCCTCTCGGGGAGCCCAGAGCTCTGCATGTGGGAGGGCACTCACAGCCTCCCTCCTGTTGACTGTGGCTGACCCTTTCCCTGGCACTGATGTCCCTTCTTCCCATGAGGGTGGGCTGGGGAATAGGATTTTGGAGGCAGATCTGTCTCTGTTCCAGGGAACAGAAAGCCACCAGAGTCCCACGCTGTCCATGCTGGATGTGGGCAGCTCTGTTGAGAACTCAGGAGAAACAAAGAGCCAGCAGGAGCCTGCAGCCACAGAAGAGCCCAAGGCCCACTCTGGTAATGAAGAATTACAGATCCTTATCTCTCAGGGCAGCTTTACAGGTCTTTGTGGGATATGGTGGCACCAGGATGTCCCTTGCAGTGCCAGTTGGGCTGTTCCTGGGACTGACAGATACCAGCTGTGTCCTGGGAGTCCTTCTGTCCTGGGGAAAGAGAGGTCTCCACTGAACTTTTTTGTGTCCCTACACAGCAAAGGTGTTTGCCACCCCTAGACAGCCCTGGGCAGACACCATCAACTGGAGCTACAGGAAGGAACACATTGCCAAGGACTTGCTGGGGCTGAAGTCCTACCTGGAGGCTGGAACGATTGTCTCCGTTGTGGAGGAGAAGGTGAGGGTGTGGCCAAGCTGGATGAAAGGGGAAGAGCTGCTGGGAGGCCCAGCCAGTGGCATCACATTCCCTCTGGGAGGCAGGTTGGGATGGCAGTGACCCTGGGCCAGCTCCTCTCTCCGGGCAGGTGCTCTCATGGCCTGTGGATGATGAAGAAAGTGATGCCACAAATAAGAAGGAAAGACAGGGGCAGAAGAAGGATGGTGGCAAGGTAGGGTGTTGGGAGAGAACAATGACCAAATTATATCTGAATTGCAAAAACAGTGATGAGAGAACAAGGACCCTTCTCCTGGGTCAGTTTGGTGTCTCAGAGAGTCAGACCTCTCCCAAAGTCCCCCCTTTCCATGGGAGGAAGGCAGCAGCTGACTCACACCTTGGCCAGGATGCAGTGGTGGGCAAGAGGCTGGGTTGGGGTTGCTTCTCTCTGATAAAGGGACCCCAGCCTTCTGCTGAGACCTGTCCCTGTGTCCAAGGATAAGCAGAAAAAGAAGAAGCAGCAGCCAAGTGAATTCCGCAGTGACCCTCCCATTCGGAGCGCCCTGAGCACCATAAGGGTGACCTTGAAGACCCTGCTGGCCACCGAGGACCTGGTGGCAACTGTGTGTGACTTTGGGATCCTGATCCCTGGGAAACCACCAGAACCACCAGTTGTGGAGGACAGGGTAAGGAGCATGTCCCAGGGCAAGGCTGCAGGCTGGGGTTCAGCAAATGTCCTCACTGGCCTGAGTATCCGTCCATCCATCCATATCCATCCATCCATCCATCCATCTCCATCCATTCCTCCATCCACCCATCCCTCCATCCTTCTCTCCCCAAAATGGGGCTGAAATAGCCCTGCCAAACCACCACCCGTCGCTGCTGGTGTGGTTATTTACGGCTGGCATTAGCAAGCAGTACTGCTACTTTTCTGGGCCTAGCAAAATAGATGAGTTTATTTTTCCATTCCAGAGTGTGAAAGCAGCCACTCGTGCTTCCTCTGGTACTCTCAGCATGGCAGCACATACCAGCTGTACCAACTTTCTATTTCCTGGATTCTCTTCTCTGAGCAGCCACTCTGCTGTGCTCCTGCTCCCCCCTCACCTCTTTCCTCTGGCCCTGAAATCCCGGTGACAGCACCCAGATGATGAGAGCTGTCACAGGACTGAATGAGGGCAGTGAGTTTCAACGCTGCCTTACTGTGGAAACATCTCTCTCCGCAGGAGGTGAAAAAAGGCAAAGACAAGAGCAAAAAACCCAAAGCAGAGAAAGGAGGTAGGGCCAGCCGGAAAACCGTGGCGTCTCCTAAGGGTGACAGAGGCTGGAGCTGGCGGGGCAGAGGGTGGGGTGTGTGAGAGAGCAAACAGGAGCAGGGCCTGGCCACCCTGCCAGCTCCAGGAGCAGGGACTTACTCACATCCTGAGCCTCGGGCCGTGAATACAGACATTGACTGCAGGGCTCCCAGCACAGACACAGCCTGGACTCTTCATGAATCGGTGTCTGCACAAGCACCGAGGGTGGCCTGCCAGCTGCCCTGGGAGAGAGACACACACCTACAGCACCCTGTGCCAGGGGACAAGGGCAAAGCAGATTTTTGGGTGAGAAAAGTGCTGCCCAGTGTGTCGGCCGCCAAATGTGGGCGGGCAGCTGGGGGAGGGCAGCCTGCGATGCAGAATGAGCTCCTCATCCACTGCCAGCTCTCATCGCAAAGCGCTTTGCAGACGGGATTATTGTTCTCTCTGGTTTGGAGATGAGAGAGCCCCAGGTGCCCATGGCAGGGCTGGGAACAGATCCCAATCTGCTGTCACCCATGAAGAGACCACCCCGACCCCGCCGGGTGTGTCCCCTGCCTCCCCAGTGCTGAGCTCAGGGCTGCTCAGCCAGCAGCGTTGCTTAATCTGCCAGACACAAACCTCAGCCTGCCTCTTGCAGGTTATTTTTCCAGCGATCTTGGTTTTGACTGCAAAAATAGCAGTGCCAGCACATCGGAGGGGGGGGTAATGCAAGAGCGGGAGGAAGTGGGAGAGGGAAGGGGTGGCCAAGCAACGCTGAAAAGCTGCTCATGGGTCAAGCAGGGCATGGAGAGGGCCAGGCCTCCCAGCACTGCTCAGAGCTACCAAAAGAGCCTTGTTTTCCTGCTCTGGCATCAGATTTAAGAATGCAATTAACCCACAGAGCTCCAGGCTGCTTTCCTGTGCCCTGTCATCCACAGCAAGGTCCCTATCCTTGGGGAAGCTCTCAGAGCTCTGCAGTCTTGGGCTGTGTCTGCATTGAGGGAAGCCTGTGGCCTCCCCCAGCGACCTGAAAAGAACTCCTTGAATTGCTGTCCCCCTCAAGAAGATGTGTATTTGCAATCTACACTCAGCCTGTTGCTGTCAAACAGCTCAGCTCAGCAGTGGTTGTTCCTTCCTTCCTTCCCTCCCCGGTGTGTGGTCAGTGCATGCAGGAGGTTTCCCTTCAGCTTGAACGAGAGGGTGAAGGTGCTGTCGTGTGCACAGAAGTGCTGCTGCTGCAGGAATTAGAGAATTAGGAATTACAGCAATTAGAGATTTGTGCTTAATTTGGTGTCCCCGTGTGCCTCTGCAGGTGGGGGCTGGCTTGGCCGCACCGTGAGGCCACTGAGTGCATTTGTCAAAGTGTGAGTGCAAAATTCACAGTGCCTAAAAATGAGCTGCCCCACAGCTCGCTGTCCCATGGCTGTGACTCACAAGAACACCCCAACTGTGGCTTTTGGGGGGGCTGCTCGAGCCCTGCTGAGCTCAGTGTCTGCACATCCTGCCTGCCCCGTGAGTCACCAGCTGCTCCGGGGCTGCCTGACACTCGCTCATCACCTGGGGACCACGCACCTCCTCGGAGCTGGGACAGTGGCCATGCCCCGGGGGCCAGGGGGTGGCTCCCAGCCGTGTGTCCAGCAGGGCTATGCAGGGACCGACACTCTCACAGCCGAGAGCTGCGGCTGATTTGCATCCCTCAGTCAGGAAATGCACACAAATAATAAGTCCTCTCAGAGGAATTGGGATCGCTTCCAGACGGCTCAAAGAGGAAAGGCAGCTTTGTCACAAGTGAACCATTTGCCCAGACATTGAAGGATGTCTTCAGAAGTAGTCTCACGTAGGTCTCATTTTACCCCACACTTGATTTTCCAGGATCCTTGAAATAATTTTTTCTGCATCTTTCTTTTGTCCTAGGGCAGTTTCACAACAAAAAGCAGGCTGCATCCAGGTCAATTGCCAGCCTAAAGATGCTTTTTGGGTTTATTATCCAAAGTAATATTCAAATAGATTTCCCTCGAGGCCCGGTCAGTGCTGACACCCTTTCACACCGTTGCTTCTAGGATGATCTACTCTCTCAAGACAGTGACAAATGTACTTCTTTCCTCAGGAAAAGAAAAAAGCACTTCTGAAGTGGAGGAAGGTCAAGAGTCCCAGCCGGTGCCGCTGACGGTTCCATTCCAGATGCAGCTGCTTCGGTGGCCCTTGGCAGCCAGCACCCAGAGCCAGGAGAGAGTGGCCACGGCAGTGGGGAAGACACAGTGATGTGTCCGTAGCAGAAGCGTGAGTGGAAATAAACGCACGGCAACGCTGCGAGGAGCCTGGTTTAGCTGAGCTGGGAGATGCCCCGGGGGCTCCTGGTGCTCTGGGGCTGGTGCTGAGCTTCTGCGGGGGGTGCAGGGTGGGTGTGCCGTGCCCGGGACACGCTGCCCGGGTACCGGTGCCAGCCCCCGGCATCTCAGTCCGCGGGCGGGGCCCGGCTGCGGGGCGGGGCGGAGGGACGGCAGCTCCCGGTGCATCGCGGCGGGGACGGCAGCTCCCGGTGCATCGCGGAGGGGACGGTAGCTCCCGCTGAATCGCGGAGGAGGCTCCTCCGCAGAGCCGAGGGGGGGTTTTGCCGTGCGGGGGTCACCGTGGAGCGGCGGCTCAAGCCCGCTCTGCGCGCCCCGGCGGGGCCGGGCGCTCTGGACCGTCCTCACCTGCAGCACCGGGTCCCGGTGAGAACCGGGGGAAAGCACCGAGACACGTCCCTGTCCCAGGTGGGAGGGAACGGCTCGTCTTCATCTGCTCGCCCGGGGCTGGTGCTGTGCCGGAGGCTGCCATGTATCCCAGGATTAAAAGCCTTGCTCTTTACACCTTCTCAATCACGCTGCTGGCCTGCGTGCTCTACATGAAGAAGGAAGCGAAGTTGGCAGCATCATCAGCAGAGCAGAAAGTGGATGTGGTGGATCACAGACTCCAGCCTTCGACTCTGGACAGTGCTGGGCACAGCAAATGTTTGCCAAACTTGACCTTGGCCAATTCTTCTCTCGCCCTCCCGGAGCCTCACCGCATCTTCTTAACCTACAAGCACTGCAGGAACTTCTCGGTGCTACTGAGGCCATCCAGGTGTAGCAAAGAGATGTTCCTCCTGCTGGCCATCAAGTCTTCCCCCATCAACGTGGACCGGCGTGTGGCCATCAGGAACACGTGGGGGAAGGAGGTGTCTATTGGGGGCAGGCAAGTCAGGCTGGTGTTCCTCCTCGGGCGCTCCGAGGCCAAAATCCAGCTGCAGCCCCTGCACCAGCTGCTGGCCTACGAGAGCCAGGAGTTCGATGACATCCTGCAGTGGGATTTTGTTGACAACTTCTTCAATCTGACCCTCAAGGAGCTGCATTTCCTCCGCTGGTTCACGGAGGACTGCCTGCACGCCAGGTTCGTGCTGAAGGGCGACGATGATGTGTTTGTCAACACTTACAACATCGTTGAGTTCCTCCAGGAGCTGGACCCTGAACAGCATCTCTTTGTTGGGGACGTGATCGCCAATGCCCGGCCCATCAGGAACACCAAGGTCAAATATTTTATTCCAGAGCCCATGTATGGAGCCACCTTCTATCCTCTCTATGCAGGAGGAGGGGGCTATGTGATGTCTAGAGAGACCGTGCGTCGCCTCCAGAGCACTGCAGAGCACATGGAGCTCTTCCCCATAGATGATGTGTTTGTGGGAATGTGTCTGGCCAAGATGTCAGTGACCCCAAAGAACCATGCTGGCTTTAAGACTTTCGGGATCCAGAGACCTTTCAATCCTTTTGACCCGTGCTTGTACAAAGAGCTGATGGTTGTGCACAGGCTGAACCCCACAGAGATGTGGATCATGTGGACGCTGGTGAAGGATGACAGCATTCGGTGTGCGGTGTCGGTGACACACAGCTACAGGACGGGCTGGAAAAGGACATACTGATGAGCCCAGCAGGACTGGGGCTGGTGACAGGGTACTTAAACTAAAAATCAGGTCGTGGTAGAAATGTGTCCGTTACTAACAGACCGCACTGGAGCCATCGGGGTTTGGTTTGCAGTGAGGCTTTTTCCGTTGGGGTTACTTGAAGCAGTTAAATTGTCATGGGTTGGGGGTGTGGCTGCATGAGACATGCACAGGGGCTCGGCTCCTCCCAGCCAGACTGTGCCAGGGGAAGTCACAAGTGCCACCTGCACTGGTGTCTGACTGCTGGCCAAAGTCAGTCTCATGTGGGGCAGCCAGCGATGACTAACAAGTGACAGAGCATTTGAAATTTATTTGAAGGCATGGAAGAAAGGCCAATATATCCTGCTGGGTCTGCTGTCCCAGGGCAGCAACCCCACAGCTCCTACCAGGCAGCAGGAGAAAGGGAGTGGAGTGGGGAAGAAAAAGCTTCAAAAATATATGGCCTTAATACAGCAGTGATTGGTGATCTGAAGGACTGGGCTCTGCCTCCAGCCCTTTGACTTTTACAGAAGCTCACAAAAGGTTTACATGCACTGGAAACTTTAGCACAAACACTTTCTGCTCTGGTTTGAGAGGAGCCGTGTGTCTTGAATAATCACGGTGGTAGGAAGTGTGGTTGTGGCTTCCCATGTTGTGTGGGAGGTGTTTGGTTCGTTGTTGTTGTTGCTACGTTGTGTAGAAATAAAATAGTTTTGAAAAGTATTTTCATGGGAATATTCTTAGGTCTCCTGAAAACTAAGAGCCCTAAAATCCAGGGAAGGCTGAGATCTGGTGTACTTGCATTATAGAGGATAATGTTCTGTGGAAATGGATATTTGCCACTTCCTTTTCTGCGAGCAGCTGCTGTTCCCTGCCCTGTCCAGACAAGATGCATTGACACAAAAGTGATTAATCTGAATGTGCTGGAGTTGCTAATTTGAGAAAAGATCAAATATAGAACTAAGCTTTGGTGGTACTTTTGTGAAGCTTATCAGTGTCTTGCTGCTAGAGCAGGAGCTGTAGGTAGCATGAAGCAGTGTGGAAGCCTTAGGAAGGAAAAAAAAACCAACTGAGTAAAGAGGAAGTGTGTGATTAGAGAAAGCAGAGTCCTTTGTGCTGTGCTGTTGTAATTGCACTCTAGTGCCAGCTGCCCAGCATCCATCCCCCACCAGATGGGAGCTGGAGCTTTCAGAGATGCCCAGGAAATGCTGCCAGGAGGTTCTTGCTTGTCCTATAGTCAGGGGCACCCTGAGAGCAGAGGTGTGGGAGCTCTCAGGGCTGCACCAGTTGGGGGACGCTGGCAGGATGTGCTCCCTTGGCCCTCCAGAGCCCCAGGGCTGAGCCAGGCTCTTGGGGCAGAAGGTGCCACCTCACAGGAGCTGCTTTTGTGCCAGGTGTGAGGAGGGGTTTGTCTCAAAGAGTTGGTAGGTGTCCATCCTCAGTGTGGTCTTGTGCAAGCTGCTACTGTGTCTTCTGGCTGCAGCTCCAGCAGTGATTAATTAAGTGTTGCTGAGAAATTGCCTGTGTGTAGTTTCGGGTGTGTTGGCTTTGAAAACAAGACCGAGTGTCAGCAGCAAACCCCAGGTCCTGGGCACAATTCTCTGGGCACTGCTGCTGGTCCTGGAGGGGAGACTGGACAGAGCGGGCACCGTGGTGCCCTGAGAGCTGCTGTGCCAGCACTTCTGTGATCCACCCGATGATTCCCAATGCAAACTCAGGAGCACAGAGCATGATGTCATGTCTGTTGGGAGCTTGGGTGTACAGCTGGCAGCTCTCAGTTCCTAACAAAGGTGAGGGACTCCCTTCTGCCCTGTTTTGGGGGTGATGTGGAGCCATTTGTGCTCCTCACCCCCTCTGACCTGACTGGACTGACTGGTTGGTTCCAGGCATGTCGGGCTGGATGTGTGGGAACAGCTCTCGGGAAGGAAGCACAGGACGTGCAGTGAAACAAGAAGTAGGGTAACAGCAGGGCTGGGAGCAGGCCCTGAAAGGGGAAGAGGGACTTTCCTGGCTTTGCAGGCTCCTGGCAGTGCCAGGCAAACATATGAGTAGAGTTACTGTGGCATCCTGAAAGGTACACAACTTGTTTGTGCTCTCGGGTCAGGGGCTTGGCAGATGTTCCTCAACTGTACAAGGTACCAAATGAGAGCAACTGTGGTTAGAGGTTTGACCTGAGGGTGTATTTGGCTCCTGAGGGTTTGGCTGTGCCACTCAAGTAATCCTCTCATCACAGTGGTTTTTTCCCTCATGCTCCAGCCCAGAGCTGTGTTTGGCACAGCTGACACTGGCAGCCCCCTGTGAGCTGAATTCCAGACTGTGCCATCCTCCTTGGATACAGCAGCACCCAGTGAGGAGCAAGGAAAGAGGANTTTGGCTGTGCCACTCCTCAAGTAATCCTCTCATCACAGTGGTTTTTTCCCTCATGCTCCAGCCCAGAGCTGTGTTTGGCACAGCTGACACTGGCAGCCCCCTGTGAGCTGAATTCCAGACTGTGCCATCCTCCTTGGATACAGCAGCACCCAGTGAGGAGCAAGGAAAGAGGGTTTGTTAATTTTTTTTTTTTCTATTTAAATCTATAAATGAACAGTGCTGTGCACCTGAGACTGCATCTATTCCAAAGGCAGCCAAAATGAGACACAGTTTATGCTGTAGGTAAGAAAATTCCTGGTCAGGCACAACTCAATTTAGTAACAGCAACATTGACACAGATGCAGTGCATCAGGTGCTAATTTATGGTGAAAAACCTTTGATTAATGTGTCTTTTCTTACACAACCTGGCAGATGGGGATTAACTGCTTCCAATCATCAGTGATAAAAGTTGTAGTGGATGCTGTTCTGCAAAACAAATTTCACACCAGCTGTCAAGTTAGGAAATGAACAGAGTGAAAGACACCTGCGGTTTTGAAACCTGCAGTGAAACATTAGGCTTGCAAAAGAAATAATTATTTCCTGAAACTTGCACTGGGAAGCATTCAAATATATAAAACTCTCTTTTTCTCAGTGCTTCGTAGAACAGCACACAGCAGCTGCCAAAACAATTTCGTTTATAACCACAGTATCTTGAAAATCAAACCTCCGCACTGCTTCCTGGGGAGCCTCCCCCAGAGGTGGCTCTGGGTGAAATAATCTGCTGTGCTGAATAAAACTGCACCAAGAGCCTGGGTGACTCCAGATGGGAAGTTCTCAGCTCCAGAGCAAACACTTCCCCTGACTGCAGCCCAGTGGAATTTGGTGCAGCTGCCCACTCAGAGGTTAAAACTTTTAAATTCAAACAGAAAGCAGGGCCTAGTATCTTCCCCAAATGGACACACCCACAACGAGGTGGTTTTGCACAGTTTAATAAAGGCATCTCCTCACAGACATCATTCACCTCACAGGTTAAAAACAAGGATCTTTAAATACACTTCTCTGGCTGATCCCTAACGAGCTTCCACAAACACACCCAGGGAGCAGCAGGACCCTCCAAGCACAGACACAATTACCACTAGGCCATCCCTGATTAACAGTCTTCACATTTGCATAGATAAACATTTAAATAAATGAATCCGAAAGTATTACAAACAAGGTAAGTTACAAACAAAATTGAGGCCTTCCAAATACTTGATTTGTAAAGCAATCCTTTTTTGGGGGAAGAAAATGGAATCACAGGCTTATTTCAGTAGTTTTACACTCTCCCACACTTTGGAGCTGGGGACTGTTCAATTGGTGATTGACCCTCAGCCTTCAGTTCTGTTCAGTCCTCCCGAAGGTAAGGGTCATCACCTGCATCTGTGTTTCCTAAAACACCCTGTGGCAATGAGTCCTCTCCTTGGGCTTTTATGAGCTCCTCTGTCTGAGCTTCAGCTAATTTGGTCTCTGCTTTCTGGGACAGCAGCCGCACCTCCTGCACCTGGGACTTCACCAGCTGGATGTGGCTGCGGGCTGTCACCGAGGCCTGGTCTGCACCTGCAGGGAAGGATTGACACACTGGATTAGAGGAGCCCTGGGCAAGCCTTCAGCTAAGGAGATGGATGGGATAATCTGCTTTGCTGTGGCTCTTGGGCTGTATTAATGCTCAATGCATTTCCTGTTCATTTACCTCAAACCATTTGTCTGCTCTGAGATGTCACTGCTCCCTTGAATTCTCCTAGCCCAGTGGGATACAGCTGGAGTTGGATAGAGAGTGGTCACCTTGTGCCAGTGGGTTTGAGAGCTCAGCCCAGCCCTGTCCTTGTGTGACAGAACCGTCCAGTCCTTGTCCCATCCTGGCACCTCCAGCAGTGGGAATACCTGTGGCACTGCTGAACTCCCACCATTCTCCTCCCACGCTCCCACAGATTCTGAGTCTTTTCCAGGCCCTCACAGAGTCAGGGTGTCTCTGTATTATATTCACTGCTTCCCCTCCCTTCTCCATTCCAGTAACTTCGCCCATTTACCACAAATCAGCCCTAAACTCAGTCTCAGAGCTATCAAACCTCTCCAGGGAGAAATGACCAAACTTAGTATCTTTTCCTTTTTTAATATAACTGAATCCACATAGAAAGCCCTACTGGACTCACAGGCAGCCTTGGTTCTGTGGCTCCCAGGACCGTGTTTGAGCTTTGCATTTAAAAATAACTGAACTCTTCCCTCAAAGATTTTTGGCCAACATGGTTGACCTAAACCACATGTGAAGTTTCCAGGCCTCGTTCTCAGAACGCACCTACAGACTCACAGCCAAAGTCAGAATGTACGTGCTCAGCACGTCTAAAAACCATGTCAGTTGTGGTGTTAACTGAGTGTACACTGTGTGTCTGAGCTGTGCTGAGAAGGGGGAAAGGAGCAGAGGCTCAGTGCTGCTAGTGCTCACCTGACTGATACGCGGCCTCTGCCGCCATCTCCGACAGCCGCAGCGCCGTCATCCAGCTGGACTCCAGCCTCAGGTATTCCTGCTGCTTGGCGGTCACCTAGGAGCAGGAGGAAAAATCAACAAGGTGTAACAGACCTGAGAGCTCTCCTGAGCTGTGCAGAGCAGTGAGAGCAGGGCTGGGGAGGCAGATGGTGAGGGAGGTTTTTGCTTACATCCACTCTGGCTCCTATGACCACCTGCCAGACTGCATCCACCTCTTCTGAGTTCATTTTCCCAAGGAGGTTGGAGTATTGCTTGTAGAGAGACACCAGGGTATAAACTGCCTGTGAAGGAGTCATTTTGCACAGTTACCATGACAACCTGCACAGTGTTACCTGCTGTTAATTAGCAAAATTACTCTTCGTATACTTGATGTACCAACAAGGATGTAAACGGGAATACTTTAACTAGCACTTTATTTGCATAATTAAAACTGTGTCTTGTTGTTTCAGACTTAAGCCTGGCTCAGTCCAATCTTCTGATGGAACTGAGTTCATGGCAGAGTAACGCAGAGAAGGGCAATAAAATGCCCAAGAACAGAGAACTCAGTACACAGGTAATATTATAAATAACTGTTATGAGTTTCTCCAGCCCCAGTTCTGAGTTCCAGGGTCATTCTGCCTTAAGTAAAAACACTTAAGGGACTTCTTACAAGAGCATGGAATGACAGGACAAGGGGAATGGACTCACACTGACAGAGGGCAGGGTTAGGTGGGATGTTAGGGAAAAATTCTTGGCTGTGAGGGTGGTGAGGCCCTGGCACAGGATGCCCAGAGAAGCTGTGGCTGCCCCATCCCTGGAATGTCCAAGGCCAGGCTGGATGGGGCTTGGAGCAACCCAGGATAGTGGAAGGTGTCCCTGCCCATGGGACTGCATGAGCTTTAAGCTCCTTCCAACCCAAACCATTCTGGGGTTGTCTAATTTTAACCCAAAACCAACAGTTTAACAAAGCTAAAAATAACTTCCACATCTGGTGTAGAACAGTGACCCCACGGCTCCTGAGGCACCTGACATCCTCAACCCCTCGCCTCTTATTTAACCCACCCTCAAATTTAACCTCTTTCATCAAATTAATTTCACAGAAGCCCATTTTGAGCATGGTTTAAGAGGTGCAGTTGGTGCCAGAGCAGCTGGCAGTGCCAGCAGTGGCTCGTGCCAGGTGTGAGCCCCCTGAACCCACCTTGGTGTACTCGGTGAGCGCCTCGATGAGCGCGTAGGTGGTCTGGGAGAGCAGCGTGGCCGTGCTGTCTGTCACCAGGGACACGGCCCTCCTGATCAGGGCGTCATTGCTGAGGGACCCCGAGCTCTGCTGCTGCAACACAAGGCACCCGTGTGACCCCCCCAGACACCCCTCACACACACAGAGGTGAGGCAAAGCCCGGCCGCGAGGCTGCACAGCCCAGCTCTCCCTGCGGGTGCAGCCCCAGGGGCAGAAGCAGCACACACAGCTGGGTTTGGGTGTTGAGCTGGGCAAGGAGGGGGTGCTGGGGGTACCTCCACGATGGGCACGGCACACAGGGCCACCCCCAGCCCCACGGCCTGGTGCCAGCGGCCGCTCCTGCCCGCGAGGCCTCGCTGCCGGACGCCGGCCAGGACGGGGAAGCTGCGTCTGGAAAAGGAAGAGGAAAAGTTTAGCTCCAGGAATATCCCCGGTGTGCGCTGGGAAACAGGGAGCAAAGAGGACAAGAACACCCAGAAGCTGCTGGAGGGGAGCCTGTCTATGCCAGGCTTCTGTATGACAGTGAATGAGTGAGTTTGTTTCAAATTTTGTATTATTGTTTAATTATAAGTGCAAGAAAAGACAAGCACAGCTACTAGTGCGTTATTAATTCTTTCAGAGAGAAAATGTATGTTAGCACACTGCTGATAGTCAATAATGCTGGGAAACAGGTTAAAAACGTGCTTATAAGTGGCGTGTGGTACACGCAGGTGAGAAATGTGACAGGTTTGTTACAATCCACTTGGATCTCTGTGCCCAGTTTTATTTACGCCCCAAGCTGTACAAACGCCCTGGGTTCAGGGTTTATCACGGAAACGCTCAAGCGAAAAAAAAAACCAGAAGTACACAGCAATGAGACTATTTTTTTGTTCTACAACAATTTAATGAAAACAACGGGTCGGTTTCCCTTCTTTTACGCCGCGTGCTCTTTAACCCAGAGCCCTGGGGCGGGCAGCGCGGTGCGGGCAGCGCGCCTCCCCTTCAGCCTCGCCCCCCGGCCCCCGCGGTACCTGAGCACGGAGCAGCAGCTCCGCAGCCACCGCCCGCCCGCCGCCATCTTGGCCCGCCCGGCGCGCGGGAATGACGTCACCGCGCGCGTGCACCTGCCGGGGTGGCGGAGTGGGCGGGGTCGAGCGCGGCGCGTGCGCAGAGGGCCCCTTGAGGGCGGTGGCGGGAAGGGCGCGCGCCGGGCCGTGAGGGCTGAGGCGGGAACGTGAGGGGACAGGGAGCGAGAGAGGCACCGAGGGATGTCCCCGGCGGTGTCCCCGCGTCCCCTCCGCCCTCACGGCTCCGTGCGGCACAAATGGTGTTCGGGGACACCTCCTCTGTGTTTCGCTGAGATGCCCGACATCGCAAGGATCAGAAATAGGCAACAGTTTGCTCATTTGCTGGGAATGAGAAGGGGATTGTGAAACAGGGTCTTGCCTAGTTGTTGCAAAATGTGGAATGTGTGAAAATTGTGTTTAAGAACAGCTGTTTTTTGGTGTTTAGTCTTTGTAGCTCTTGAGACTAATGAACAGGAAGATCTAATCCGTGAAACAAGGCAACCAACAAGCTTTGCATGATATCCAGGTGTTGAAAAACAAATTACTTGATGGTGGAATTGCCTTGTTGAGGGTTAGAACTTGATGTTTTTCAATGACCTTAAATCCGGGAAAGGTGAACAAAGCTTGGGAAGAAGGATTTGGACAAAAGGAATGTGGAATTTATGGGCCACAAGGACATTGGGCAGAACCCCCAAGACGAGGAATAAACTGAAAAACCCAACTTTGCATTTGTGTTGAAATCAGTTCCTGTTGGGTAAAAGGGAATTCCAGCAGGGACCACCAACTCAGAGACACCAGTGCTACTCCTCACTGCCCTGGTTTAATTCATCTTTGTTGCTCTAAAGTACACCATGCTGCTTTGATTTTGGGTAGTTCCATGCTACTGATAACCCTCACCTTCTCCAGCAAAGGTTTCCCATGCAATTCCACACAAAGCGGCCTTGATCAATTAAATCTATTCTTTTTAGTTATCACAGGAATCCCTATTCTCTCTCCTGTTTTCCGAGACTCAGTCAGCACAGGTTACTTTGCTCTATCACACATCTTTCATCTAACTCCATGCTTTAAACACTCGTGGAAAAGCCTGGCACACCTGAGAGTGCCAGGTAACAACCCTGTGCCTCGAAAAACTGTAGGGAGAGAGAGGGGAACCTTGTGCCGATTTGAAATGTCTTTTCCCAGGACTTCTAAAACAAATTACAAGTAATTTCTGTGTGCCTGCCTTCACACCCTTAATGAGGCAGAGCAGGACAAGGCAGGACTTGTTTGTTGAGATGCTGGAGTGGTGTTGCATCCCCTGTGCTGTGCTCGGCAGGGTGGGAATCTCAGCAGAAAACTGATGGGAGGCTTTCAAATAGTTCAGGGAACAGAAACAAACGTCCAGGAGACACAAAGAATCTGCAAGAGCCAGGAGGATCTGTAAAGTGCATGCATGGGCATACCTGTTCTTTTAACCTTTATTGTTTTTACAGAGGAAAACAAGACTGCGGTGAGGCGGCGGCAGCGCAAAGCTCTGGCAGGTTTGGCGCAGGGGGAAGGGGGCTCCATCCCGTGTGCGGAGCTGCGCCGTGGAGCCGGGTGCCTCTGGAGAGCCCGTGGGAGCAGCAGCAGGAGAAGGAGCTGGGGCAGAGCCCTCATTTCAGCACCAGGAAGTAGGTGGTCCAGCCGGCCAGCAGCAGCGCCCCAAGCAGCACCGTATAGCTGAACAGCACGAAGGCCAGCAGCTCCCGCAGCACCTTCAGGAAGTGGATGGCGAAGGAGTCTGGCATGGTTCTCCCGGCTCCCTGCTCCTCCCCAGCCTGGAAGCAGAGGAACGAGGTGAGTCTTCACAGCAGGGACACCGCCCTGCCATGGGGGAAAATCCTGTGGTCAGGAGGGTTGATGACCACCTGGAAGGTTGTTAGTGACTGGTGTGGGCCTGTTCAGAGTCCTGCCGAGGTGTTGAGGGAGGGTTTGGGATCTGATCAAAGTCTCCAGGTCAGGACTGGTAAGGAAGCAGATGGAAATACAGATGCAGGCAGTGGGCACAGCTGTGGGGGTGAGGCTGGGGGCCCTTGCAGAGTCCAGCTGGCTCCTGGAATCTCTCCCCTGGGGCAGTGGCTGTGCGTCCAGGAAGCGGCAGGATCAGAGCGGCCGCTGATGGTGCATTACCAACAGAGTGTTCTGATCAAAGTGGTCAATTCCTCCAAGGAAGCCACCATTAATATTTAATTCTATAATTGCATCTAATGGAGGTACTGGCACAAACAGAACCTTTTGTTTAAGGACGACGAAAACTGAGGCTTAAATACAAGTTTGCACAGGCAAATATTTATATCTCACGTTAAAAATAACCATTAAATGGGAGACGTGGGATAAGATACCTTAAAATTCATCTTCCAGCTCTATTGTATAGTCATATGTATACATTGCTTTGGAAGTGATTGCTCATTTGTTAGTTTAAATTAAATTTAAAATTTTTCCCTAAAGTCGCTGGCTTCTTAGATTTGAACCTGTGAGAACCGACCTTAAAAATTCTATTATTTCTTCGATTTACATGTTCTGTTAAATTTTGATCGCAGCTGTGCCTGATCAACAATATAGATGCTCTTGGTCAAGCACAAAAAGGAAGTTTAAAATCAGACTTAGGATAAAAACTAACCCAAAAGGATTATTTCTCTTCTGAACAGCCTAAAGCCAGCTAAACTAAACTGGATTCCTGTCCTGCCACTTAGAATGTTTTTTAAAGAGCTTTTGTGATAAGGAATTCACTTTTTGGTGTTGTTAAAAGAGTTCAGCCATTCCATTCCAAGCTCAGGCACATGTATACAGTACAGGAGTTACAGCATTTTTAAACCAGCCGTGGTTTCCCTGTTGTTCAGAGCGTTACAGTTTTCTGTCCATAGGCTGGGCATGATTTCTGGTTATCTAGAAAGATGCTGATAAAGAAATAAACTGCTTACCCAGGCAGATGACAGGCTCTACTTCGGCAAGTTCGTGTTTCTCCCTAGTTTTGTTCTTCAGCTGCCCCTTGAATTTCTGTCTTGCAGGGGGTCTGTGCCGTAGGCTGATCCCGCAGTGATCTGGAGCAGGAGCAGAATGAGTGTGTGTGTGCAGCCCACACGAGGACTGAGCTCTAGGTGTGGTCAGCACCGGTTATGATCTGACAGTGCCGTGGTGCTCGTGGTGCTCAGAGCAGCCAAACACTCCCCTTCCCCTGGGGACTTTTGGCCACGGCTTTTCCAGAGTTCCAGTGCTAGGGCTTGGAGTCACCAGATCATTTGTTGAGATGTGGGGGTTTGCCTCTGACAAAACCTTGTGTCATCTTACACGTTTCATTCTGTTATCTTGAAGGCTGCAGTGCCTCTTGCTCCGTTCCCTGAGCGCCCTGTGCTCTGTGAGCCACTCGGGGAGGAGGATGCTCACACACAGCTGGGGCTCATCCCCAGGGTGGGACTCCGCAGGCTGAGCCAGGATCTTTTGGTAAAAGTCAGTGAGGGCTGAAGGCAGCCTAATCTCTGCGCTGTGCCCAGGTCACTGCTGTGGTGTCACCCTTACCATCCCTGCCACAGAGTCGTCCTGTCCTTTTAGAGCACCAGTGCTGCAGCTCATTTGCAGTGAGGGAAGGAGGGAGCCATGCTCTGTGTTTATTCTTAGCAAAACTGCTTCTGATAATGTTGTGTGAAGAGTGAAAGTCTTTTGGGGTAGAGGTTGGGTAATATTTTCGGTTTTTTTTTAGTTATGCAGACAGCAGATTATGTACTGCAAATCAAATCTCTTACCTACAAAGATATTATGATGTAGAAAATGGTCCCTTAATTTAATTAGGTTCTCTTGTTATCAAATTATTACCCGCATGGTCAGCAGGGCCTTGGACAGAAGCAGAACATCATCAGCTGCTCAGGAAGCCTGTTAAATAGTAATTGCTCCTCCAGGGAATTGATCAACGTCAGGATGGCTTTTATTTTGTTGTTGACTAGTTCCAGGAAGAGGCTTTGTCTAGGTGGAGTGGCTGCATGGCTTTAGCTCAGTGCTGGTGCAGGCTGCAAAAAAATAGGCAGCAATGTTGGTGATGAATTAAGAGTTCACAAAGTGTCTCCTGTAAACTCTTACTAAAAAAAAAAGTTTTGCCTGTGGTATTACTGACTCACTGGCCAGGGGAAAAGTGAGCCAGCCTTTGTGTGCTGTCCTTTATTCACCTCTGGTGTAGCTTTTACACAGCAGGATCTCAGCTCACAAACCAGCCCAGTTATTTCCTTGGGATTAGTTCAACTGTTAAGATTAAAAAAAAAAAAAAGGTAAAAAAAATCTGGAAACTGTGATACTACAGAGACCCTCAAGGCCAACCCAAGGACACACTGCTGCTCTGAGTCAATTTCTTGTTTTTCTCTGCACAGTAACATCTAATTTTTGATCCAAACCTAATTCAGTTTTCCTTTTAAATACTCTGAAATTAGCTGCTTTTAGTGGAACTTGCAGAGCAAACAATCCATGTTTGCTCTTCTTGCATCGTTGAAGTTACAGCACGTTTTTTAAGTCTGTCTACAAGTTGCCTCCCCACCTGAAGTAGAAAGTCTCCACTGACTGAAATTGTATTTTTCTTTAAAAGTTAAGAAATACCACAAATACTTCTAATGTAGTATGTTAGGTGGCAGAACAGAATGAAACTTTGCATGAGCCTTAATTAAAAAAACACCTGAATGTTAGAAAAATAGTTTCGACTTAAGTAATTCAGTTATCCTGGGATGGGGAGACAAGGATACAGCTACCACAGTGCAGGGTTTTGTTTTATTTTGTTTATTTTTGTATTATAGAGAGAGAGAGAGAGAGAGAGAGAGAGAGAGAGTGCAAACACTTCCAAAAAAAGATTAAATACATCTTTATTTTATTTTATTCTAGTAAGTCAGCAGGAGTTAAACAGATAAAGGGGTGTTGTGCAGGGTCTGACTTGGCAAAAGTCAGTCTTAGAAAATAAAACAACAGACCAAAACCCACAGTCACAACTGTGACAGCTTGGGAAAAGGGAGGGATTTATTAGGACGTATTATACATGATAACTAAGGCAGAAATGTTTGCTAAGAGAGTGATTTAAGGTGACGAGTGGGCTTTTTTTTCAGTTGTCTTTAAGAGTGAACTGCAGTGTGGGCAGCGACAGTGCCCATCAGCAGCACAGGCACCACCAAGGACTCTGCTCTGCCTTCCCAGCCCCTGGAGTCAGGAGCTGCCTCTTGCACACCAAGGGCCCAGCCACCAAGCCCGTGGAAAATTCCATTTTGTAAGTCTGAGATCTACAACAGCTTGTGACAGCAAGTACCACAGTTTATAACCTGAACAGGAGGGTGAAAAAAGTGTCTGTTTTAAACCCACTGTTTACTGGGTCCCTGCTCTTGCTGGTTTTGGCCCAAGTTCCACACAGGGAGTGTTTGTGTGTCTTCAGCCATAAACTCAGGACACACTGATGTCATTCATACTCTGGAGGAGCTTTCCAGAGTCAGGTGGGTGTACCTAGGACAAACAAGTCACCTCACAGCAATCCCTTCAGCAGACAAGTGAAGTAACAGGCTCAAGGACCACAGGTATAGCTGTGTGCAGATCTCTGACTAACACATCCAATGCATCCATGGAATGCATCAGGCACTAGAGAGAGACAAACAGTCTGGGAATACTGGTATGAAGTCAGGAGTAGAGAACATCCTGCCTCCTCAGCACCTTAGCAGGATAAAGAGCAGTAATCACATCTCTCACCAAAGCTAAACTGAAAGAAAAAAACCAGCAATTTGCCAAAGAGAAGGACCCATTCCTGCTCCCCCAGCACTTGGCTGCCAGGTCAGACCGTGAGCAGGGATCTCTCTCCCTTTCCCACTGTTTATCATTGGTGCCTTCCAATCCTGCTTGTCTACTTGGAAGTTCCACAGACAGCTGGAACACAAGTGCAGAAGGGATTGAGAGTAACTGGCTCACAAGCTGATCCCAGGAATTTCCATCGCTGCCGTGTTTCTCCAATGGAGCAGACGTGCCAGGACCAGCAGCTGCTGTGCCTGTGTCGCACAGGGCCTCTCACAGTTACTGTCTCTCACCACACACCCTAGAACGGGGCAGGCTCCAGTTTTTCCATCAAGGATTTGATCCAGGTTGTCCCGTTGATCAGTTTTGTGGTGGCAATGACGTACTCTGTGCCTCCATCCTCCATCTGGGACAGGAATCTCAGCGCGGCGATTTCGGCGTACGTGACCCCCCCAAGGAAGAGCACCAGGGTCACTCTGTTCTCACCCTGCTGACCTGTGGGTTCACAAAAAACGTCCAGGTTGGCCTGGTTTGATTTTTACAGCTCCCCTGCATCAACTGTCAGTCAAACTCAAATGACCCGAATTAGAGGCCAGGACACAGAAATCCAGAGTCTGCTTCTGGCTACAAGATGTGCTTCTGTTTGAGAGTGATGCTGACACTCTTTCACAGAATGTTACGTATTAAAGTCACAGTGTAAGTTTAGGGTTTATTTTAGTACTCTGATGAGAAGTTAAACCATTTGTCAAAGGAAGGTTAGGTCAATCTAACACTGCTGTGGGACAGGGAGATGAGACAGAGGCCTGGACTCTGCCCACCCAGATTTCAGTTTGGCTCGCTCCCCCCTCAGAGAGACGCATTTCCCTGTAAACCATGGGAAAACAAAGCCAAACTTACGCTTTTTCTGCAGGCCTGTAGGGAGCTGCTGCCTCTCCTCAAAATGGGGCCCTGGCAGCATCTTCAAAACCTCCTCGATGCTGCGCCAGCCTGGCCGGGCCAGCAGCTGGGCCAGGCGCACACTCAGCGGGGCGTAGCCACTGTACACGTATGAGATGTCATTGGGGTTCTGGGGGACACAGAGACAGGGAGGGAGCAGCAGGTCAGTGCTACCTCATGCTGCAAAACAGCCCCAAAGAAATCAATAGCATTAAATAAAAAAGGAAGTTTTCTTGCTGCACATAATTCTGCGGTTAGAGGTAATGTTTGCTGCTGAGGCACCCGTTTACCTGCTCATTAACATCATCCATCCACAGGCGCAGCGTTTTCCTGATCGTTGGGTAGTTATTCCTGCCACCTGTCTGGGGTTTCAGGAGTCCAGCCTTTTCCAAATTGTTTAAGGTCAATATATGTTCATAGCCATAAGTCTGCAATATGAAGAAATCACCTTTTAATACTATGGCAATAACCCATGATCAGTGTTTAAAACAGGGGAAAAAAATCAAAGATGTTTGTTTAAAAAAAACTTTTTGGTTAAGATCTCTCTAGAGTGTATTCAATTTAGAGTGTTTAAATCATAATAGTAAAAAGTGACATAAACTTCTGTATCTACATGTTGTAACACACAAAAGCACCTCCCAAGTATCAGCCCAGACAGAAACCCAGTGCTCTCTCTGTACTCTGTGCTCCCTCACATTATTCAGGTATAAGATGTGTCTGTCTAGAACTGAAAGTGTAGAGCTGAAGATTTGATGTGGATTTTCTCAGGAATTTATTCCTCCAGATGCTAAAGCCTAACCTGGAGAATCTCTCTTTTGTAATGGTCCAGAACCTTTTGCTTCAGCCCACTGTTGCACACGGATTGCAAGCAAACGAGACGCAAGATCTTGATTAATGGATGTTTTTGAGCTATGCAGTCTTCAATATAATTGTTAACCTGTTAAATAAAACACATAAGCAGTTATTTAAAGAATTTTTAAAGTGCCCATAAAACCTGGAAAGAAGGATTTAGTTTGCCTGTATCTCCAAAACAGCAAGAAAGAGGAGCAGCTGCTCTCCAGGCAGCTCAGGACCCTCTGTAAAACAGTGACCCAGCACTGGTTCCACCTGGGCTTTCCTTAGAGCATGTCAGCTCCACACTCATGAGCCAGACTTTTCCTGATGCGCTGAAAAATTCTTATTAACCATCTTCTATGTTCCACTGATCCCTCAGAGTACAGGGTGCCCCAGGACAGGTCAAGCACCCCCACTGTGCACAGGCAGTGACAGGTAATTCATTTCACGAGACATCATCTAGATCAGATGTTTCCTCTCTCAAAAAAAAAAAAAACCCAAATGAGAAGAATACTGTTTTTTGAAGATGTAAGAGTCGCTAATTGCTATTATCTACTTACCTTGTCTGTGTCTATTCCAGACATGAACTCTTGCTCCACTGTTAAATTATCAAAGAAATCTTCAGATGCTTTGGGAAAAGAATGAAAATCAATACAACAGCAACTGACAGCTCATGTTTTACATTTAACAATTCAGCAGAGATGCACTGGATGGAGCAAAGCCAGCTTTTGCCAGGCTGAGTGATGTCCATCACGTTATCTGGCATCCTGCTGGATTTAAATTATCCCTACTCACTGGTGATGTCCTTGATGAGCTCTGCGATGGAGGTGTGGTTCGCCAGCGAGCTCCTCGCCGCCTGCATGTGAGGCAGCTGGGACACAAACTGCTTGATCTCCCCAACAGTCTTGGCGTGGTGCCTTTCCTGAAGAAATCCATCACTTGGGTTACGCCTTGTTCATGTTAGTAACATCAACCAGATCATTTTATTATGAAGAACTTTTACTGCACTCCCTGTAGGGAGTTAGGGATACACGGCCTTTTAGACAAAGGGCGTTAGATGCTCACACTGAAGTCACAGCATTACCTGTAACAGCACCTGGATCATGGGGAGAGGCAGCATGTAATACAGCAGGATCATAAGACTGTTATTTTCCATTATCCCAGCGTTATAAATAATTTTATCCACATTTGTCTAACTCCAGCCCTTTTTCACACAAACAGGAATTACTTGCTGGCTGACAGGGAGCTCTAGGCCAGTGCTGACATTTGTCTGACTCCAGCCATTGCTATTTGGTCCTCAATTTCCCTACCAAGGAAAACTCCCTTTTTCACACAAAGAGGAATTACTTGCTGGCTGACGGGGAGCTCTAGGCCAGTGCTGACAGAGCTGGGGAATGTCTCCCCTTGGAGCAGGAGTGAAAGGTGCTGAGGAACGGGCTGGTAGGGTCTGCCATTCACTCTCCTTGGTGACAACAATGTGCCAGGTTTTGAGGCAGGATGTGCTGAAGCACCATGCAGAGTTCAGCCCCAGAGGCCTGCACTGCATTTTGCAGACTACTTGCCTCTTGCTGCAACTTGGAATAAAAATAGTAATAATTTGACTCATATGTGAAGGATTTTAATGGGCAAGTGCAGGCAGGAGAGTCATGACGGAGCCTGCGATGGAAGAAGTCCTCTGCTGCCAATATGCTGCTGTTTCATTATCACCTATTACTGCTGACAATTTCTTAAAATCTTCTTTTTTTAACGAGCAGTATGAACAATCCATCTTTAGCACCTCCAGCACTAATAGTGCAGAAGCAGAGCTGCACTGGGGGTGAGGCTGAGCACTCAGTATTTCAGTTAAGGTACCACTATCTCGTCTTAGATATGGCAGATGTGAAGATGCTAAAAAAGCCCCCCCAAGGAAATACAAAGAATGAAACAAGTTCTTTTGAGAGTCCCCATGAGGTCAGAAAAATGAGATATGGGATCTCAGTTTATGAATCATCAACAGGATGTTTTCAACGAAACCACAAATGTGCCCCACACATCTCTCCAGATTTGTCTGAGGTGACACATGAGCATAAATATACAGTTCAAACCTCCTGCAAGACAACTGTCTCTTGCACTTTTCTCTTGTTTACAATGCCAGCCATAATACCCTGTGAAAGTACATTCTGGGGTTTTATTGCTTAAAGCCTTTCTCTGCATCCTGAAGGGAAAAGGACCTTTCAGTGAACAGGTAGCAAGAGTAGCCAAGTGGAATTGATCAGCACACTAAAAGTCACCTTTGGCTTCTTGCAGAGGGAAGCAGCACCTCACTCCTGCAGACTGAAGAGAGCAATTCCTGATATGGGATCTATGGGCTCACACAGCACAAGGCTGGGTTAGGCAAGCTCTGAGCAGAGGGAAAGCCCCAGAACAGAGTGTGGGAAGAATGAGGATCCACATTACTACAGGCTTCTTAAAAGGAGATTTGACCAACACCTACTCAGAACAGTCCAAGTGGAGCTGACCTCATCCCAGGGCAGGGGAACAGACTGGAACAGCTTCCTGGTGATTACTGTGTGGGAGCAGCTTGAGCTGCCAGTCCCAGCCCTGCTGAGCAAAGACTGAATTTTCTCATGCACTGTTGGACACAGGCCTCACCTCAAAGGCTGCTGAGATGATCTTGGCTTTCTTGCTCAGCACTGACCCCACAGCATTGAAGTTCTTGTCTCGGATTTCGGCATAAAGCTCTTCTGCAGAGTTCAGCTGGAGCTTCTTGGGTTCCGTGGGGAGATCTTTACCACCCTCACCCTGCTTCTTTGGGGCAAACTTCTCAGGAGGGAGTTTCACATAAGCTACCAAATGTAGAGAAATAACCCTTGTAAGGACTGGAACTTCATCAGAAGTTAAGATCAGCAGGCTGTGGAAATGTGTCCCCTGATCTTGATGGGCTCCAGCCTGGGACTGAACCAACCCCACACTGATTTCAGCTAAGCTACTCCCACATCACATCCATTTACTGAAGCACAAACCCACCCAACACACTGCAACCTGCCCCAGGACACGGGAAACCTCTCTTAGGACATGGGAAATTTCTCCTAGGACACGGGAAACCTGCCCCTTGCCCGCAGGACTCACAGTTCTGAATGCCATAGATCTCATCTATCAGCCCCTCGTACGTCAGCTGCGTGGCCAGCGGGGTCAGCAGGTCCACATTGCGGTCCAGCAGCAGGAGGGTATCAAAGACAGGAAATATGGAATTCTGGCTCCCAGGGAACTCACGCTTCATCCTGATCATCATGTTGGCCACGTGCTGCAAGGAAATCGCGTCGCTCTGGTTACGGTGCAAGCCACAGCAGATGGATGTGACTTCTGGGCCCTGCAGGCACATGCTCATAAAGGAAGGGGATGCCAGGAGGTACAGACTGGCTGATGGATGGGGCAGGGTGAGACTGAGAAAACAGAAGTCCTTCTCTGCTGTTCTCCGCAGCTTGGCAAGACAGTGATGGCCAAAGCACTGTGTTCACCTCAAGCTGCTCCCTCACCACAAAAGATCCCAATTAAACAACAGGCTGATCAGAGAGAAGCAAAAAGGATGTGTGTGTCATGGCTGGATTAAAAAAACCCAGAGGTGCATTTAACCAAACACTCCTAAGGCAGCTCCAAAGAACAAGATGCATTTGTTCAGCCTCACCCGAGCACAGTCGCCCTTCCCAAAAATCTGCGGGATGGTTCCGTAGAGAGCCTGCAGCGTCATCAGCCCCTTTGCTGCATGGTACAGACTGGTCTGGTCGCTCTCCAGGTAACATTCCTACAGAACAGGAGGGATTCTGATGGAAAGTCAATCCAACACAGCTGCTTCCACAGCTCAACATGTGAACAGATAAGAGGAGACACAGGCTCAGGGATGCTCCATTTGTGACAATAACACCAGCAGCTGAAGCTGGAGGAACTGGGTGCAGCTCAGTGTACTGACTGTTCCTTCAGCGTTTAGTGTGAAAACACAGAGGGAAGTTCAGGCTTCAGGATCAAGCCACGTTTGCTCTTAAGGCCTTTCATTGCTGTGCAGGTCACCCACAAACCCTCTGCCAACTGCTGCACCAGCACCAAGATCCAGCACAAAACCACATGATGTTTTCCCTCAAGGACGAGATGAGTGCTCACCTTGAAGGCGCTCTCGGACTCCATGGAGAGCAGGTCTCCGTCAAAGGGGATCAGGTCCAGGCTGTACTGCTCGCGGTGGATGAAGGAGCCCAGCACGCCCTGCTCCTTCAGCCACTGCTCGCACAGGAGGCTGCGGCGCGGCACGAACAGGATGTGGAAATCCCTCTGTGGGGAGCGGCCTCTGTCCTCCCTGGAAAGGTGACAGCAGGAGCACAGCACGGGGTCACTCACTGCACGGGGAGCAGTGCAGACCATGGGCAGGGGGCACTGGGTTCACACCAAACAGGAACGCTGCGCTGGGTTATTGCTGATTTCTGGATTTTGAGTGTCAGTGTCCAGCCTTGTACAGCCGCAGCTGTGACACCCGGGCAGGGGGACGTGGCTGTCCTGCAGTTCCCAAAAGGCACAGCAATCCAAGCATGACTCGTTTCAGCTAAATAGGAGTGTGCATCCTTGTAGGGAGGAACGCACCCTCTGCCTCGCAGTCAAGGTGAAACCCCCCTGCCCAGGCTGTCCTGCACCCCCACTCAGGCCACAGAGTGGCTGTGCTGCAGTTTGGTGTCCGCACATCGCGCCTCGTTCCCTGCCCAGGTGTAACAAACCACACGGTGATTCCGGCCACACCTGTCCCCTCCTCACAGCGCTGCCCTGCCCGCGGTACCTGAGCNCCAGGGCGGGGCCGCGCAGCGGCGGGGAACACACCCGGCAACACGTGTGACATGACATGTGTGTGTCATGTGTGTGTCATGTGCGCTCACTGGCGCCGCGCTGCACCAGGGACAGTGTGACCGGCGGCACCACAGAACTGCCTCCCCCCGCGCTGGCCACGCCTGGAGCCCTGTGTCCAGTTCTGGGCCCTCCATTCAGGAAGGGCGCTGAGGGGCTGGAGCCCCAGGAGAGGCTGAGGGAGCTGGAAAGGGGCTCAGCCTGGAGGAGGCTCAGGGGGGGACCTTGTGGCTCTGCACANCGAACAGGATGTGGAAATCCCTCTGTGGGGAGCGGCCTCTGTCCTCCCTGGAAAGGTGACAGCAGGAGCACAGCACGGGGTCACTCACTGCACAGGGTCACTCATTGCACGGGGAGCAGTGCAGACCATGGGCAGGGGGCACTGGGTTCACACCAAACAGGAAAGCTGCGCTGGGTTATTGCTGATTCCTGGATTTTGAGTGTCAGTGTCCAGCCTTGTGCAGCCGCAGCTGTGACACCCGGGCAGGGGGACGTGGCTGTCCTGCAGTTCCCAAAAGGCACAGCAATCCAAGCATGACTCGTTTCAGCTAAATAGGAGTGTGCATCCTTGTAGGGAGGAACGCACCCTCTGCCTCGCAGTCAAGGTGAAACCCCCCTGCCCAGGCTGTCCTGCACCCCCACTCAGGCCACAGAGTGGCTGTGCTGCAGTTTGGTGTCCGCACATCGCGCCTCGTTCCCTGCCCAGGTGTAACAAACCACACGGTGATTCCGGCCACACCTGTCCCCTCCTCACAGCGCTGCCCTGCCCGCGGTACCTGAGCACGTTGTCCGTGATGATGTCCATCAGCTCCAGCTTGGGCCTGACGAAGAAGATGATGTTCTTGACGTCGGCCGGGGGCAGCCGGCCCGGCTTGAGCGTGAACATCTTCTCCACCTCATGCTCCTGCGTGGGGGCACGGCCATCAGCCGAGAGCGGGAGCGCCGGGGCCCGGCCGCCCGCCCTCGCTTACCTTGAGCAGCGAGTACTGCGCGATGAGCCCGAAGGGGCCGGTCAGGTACTCGTCCCACACGATGGCCTGCGGGAAGGGAGAGCGGGATCAGAGCGGCCGCACCG
>VZTZ01006174.1:375313-453995 GCA_013400955.1 Drymodes brunneopygia
CTGGCCACGCCTGGAGCCCTGTGTCCAGTTCTGGGCCCTCCATTCAGGAAGGGCGCTGAGGGGCTGGAGCCCCAGGAGAGGCTGAGGGAGCTGGAAAGGGGCTCAGCCTGGAGGAGGCTCAGGGGGGGACCTTGTGGCTCTGCACAGCTCCCTGACAGGAGGGGGCAGCCGGGGGGATCGGGCTCTGCTCCCAGGGAACAGGGACAGGAAATGGTCTAAAGCTGCACCAGGAGGGGTTCAGGTTGGACATCAGGAGGAATCTTCATTGAAAGGGGATTAAACATTGCCCAGGGAGGTGATGGAGTCACTGTCCCTGAAGATATTTAAGTAAGGGCTGGACGTGGCACTCAGTAGTATCCTGGTCATGTTGACCAAGTGCTGTCCTGTCAGACGTTGGACTTGGTGATCTCAGAGGTCTCTTCCCAGCTGATGGATTCTGTGACAGTGCAGCCTCTGGGCACATCTGTCCCCCCACACAGAACCCCTCACACTCCGAATGGAAAGGCAGGAAAGAAAACACACTTTTATTTTTTTCCAAAATATAACTTTATTATATATATGCATATATACACACACACCACACTCACTATATAGAAGCTGAAAGAATGCAAAACAGGGATGGCCCACAAACTGTTTCAGGTGTGCACAGGTGTGCACAGCATACATGTTTCCAAAAACCCCCAGCAGCTCCTTACCTGCACCATTTCCACGTTTCACACCAAACCACAACCCAAAGCTCACGGCACCGAGCGACATCGCAGTCAAAGGAGTAAATGAAAATAAAGATGAAATATTTCTCAACTCAGTCCAGTGTCAAAAAAAAGCTTAAAAATCTAAATGTACAAATTCAGCCTCAAAACGGTTTAGTGCAAATATGAAAATTAACAGCATATTTTTAAGGTATTTAAATAAGCTTTAATATAACTCTAGTGCTTCATTCCTATACATGTTTTCCCAACAATAGATCCAACAGCACAGGCGCATTTCCTGTTAAGGGCGGGACAAACCCAGAACCTGGGAAGAAACAGCATAAAGTCACTTGTTAAATCATTTATTTATCTTTCACTGAAGTTTGTTAAAAAGGGACAGGGGGTATTTAGTAGTGGAAGAGCAAAATATTTATGCTTGTAGGGATTCTGGAGTGGGCGGGCAGGGGAGCGGGGGGCGGAGAACCGCTGTCCCTTGTCCTGACATTCAGCACAGGCGGCTGCTGGTGGTGCAAAGGTCCGTGGGGCGGGGCTGGCCCTGCCCTCAGAAGGTCTCGTCGTCGTTGCAGTCGGCCGTCCAGTGGCCGAACACCTCGCAGGTGTCGCAGTAGGGCCGCTCCTCGCGGCGGCTGCCGTGGTGCGCTGAGTGCGGCGGCTCCTCCAGCGCCTGCGCCTGCGTCGGGCAGTCCTCGGTGTCGTGCAGGTCGAAGCAGCCGCAGATGTCGCAGAAGAGACGCGGCTTCTTCTTGGACAGGCTCTCCTCCTCACTGCAAAGGCAGCACCAGCACAGGTCAGTGCCTCTGTCACACCGGAGCAAGGCCCACGGCCCTGCTGTGAGCTCAGGGTTACTGAGACTCAGGAAGCGCCACAGAGCTCAACCAGAAATAGGATACAAACCCCTTCTCCACTGCCCTGCAGTGTCCCCTGCACTCTAGTATTTACTAAACACTCTACATTCTAATATTCACTAAACAAGGTGCTGTTTGTGCAAGTATTTGCACAGAGACAGTTAAAAGAAACCTAAGTAAACTAGTTTCTCTTTTCCCTTAAAAGATCTGAAGTCATGATATATCAAATAGGTTTTAGTTGTATTTCTCTGGATTGATTCTTTCCATTCCAACACAGCTACAGCCTCTTGGGAGCAAAGACTCTTCTGCACTTGGGAAGGGCCAGATCCACCAAGTCTGACAACAGCCATGCCATGATAAATCAGTGTTTGTGACTGGTAACTACAGAGAATCAACTGCACCCCCAGTGTAAAGAGAAGGCTGGGTTCAACCACTGAACTCCAGGGAAAGCTCCATCTGTCCCTCCTGACAGCTGAGATCAGGCTGGGGCATTGTGCAGCTGCCAACCCACTCTACCAACAGTTCCCAAAGCAAGAGCTGAGGTTTCCTTTAGGATCTGTACCTGTCATAGTTATTTATCTCCTCTTCGTTGCCATTGAGGGCTGCTTCACACATTCTTTGTATCTTCAAGTTCAATTCTTCGTTCCTCCTTTGCAGATCCACTATCACTGAATTCAGGAAGTCGATCTAGGAGAGTCCAGGACAAGGACAGTGAGAGGGGCAGGGGATGGCACCTCCCCCAGCCCCAGGGTTCAGCACTGCTGAACAGAACCAAGGAACACTTGGCAAATTAACAGGAGAGGAAAGAAGTGGAACCAACCTCGCCCTGGTGGAAGGAAGGGTTGCCATCAGCAGATGAATTCAGGCAAGCAGAAAACCAGAAAAAGATTAGTGGTTAGTGTATATTCTTGACAGCTCTGGTGGCTGCACAACTGGGAAGGACATCTTTCAATCACTGTGACTGACATTTGTGATCTAACGAAGGCTTTATCATGAGCAGAAGGTGACTCTATTCTAACCATCTTTTCCAGGCATTAGTTGGCACAGGCCCCTGTGAAGCAGCACGAGGTCACTGTGACTGTCCCACTCTGAGTCACACCTTCCTTCTCCACTGCTGCCAGCCCTTGTTCTGAGTCCAGTTCAGGAAGAACTGCAGAGCTCAGGGGTACCCAGGGGCTCAGGGAGCCCATTTCTCCAAGATGGCAAATACCAGCTTCAGGGGGGCCACAGCTTTTCCTCGTGCACATCCCAGAAACTTTGGGAAAGAAGGCCAAGGAGCAATGAGTGCTCTGCTGGGCTGTTCCTCTGACAGGCTGCAGGGCACAACTTGCCACCCTTGTTTCCTGCTTATTTCCTCACATTCCCAGAATCTGAACTGTTTCTCCAGTATCACTCATCACCTGATTCTCAGTAGTTACTGTCACTGACATCTCCCTTCAAAAGCTGAGGGCTACAAGATAAATCTGCCTGCTAAAATCCTGACTGACAAAACCCGCTAAGGACTGTCTTTGGAATATTCCCCCTCCCCTACAGCCCCACTGCTGGTTTAGCATGCTCATGTGCACATCCAATACCTGCTTCTCTCTTGCAATTTCCTCCTGAAGCAGACTAGCAGCATCACCTTTAAAGAAAAAAGCCAAACAAGGTACAATGTGACTTGTGTGTGATGGCTCAGTCAGAAATAATGTCACAGGCTCTGAGGGCAGGACACTGGAGTGGCTCTGGCTTTACCTGAGGCACTCATTACAGTTAAAGGTTGCTCGTTGTTTTCCTTGAGTTTTTGCTCCAAGTTCTTCACCTTTTCCTCAAGTTTCAGTTTGTCAGACTCCAGTGACTTCACCACTGACTGCAGGGTTTTTGCAGAGGCGTTTTCTCCGCGGAGCACCGTGATCTGCAAGAGTTGTTTGAGAACACTGGGACCTTCCAGCACCAAGCCCCTGAAGCAAGGGCTGAACAGCCACCAAAACCACGTGCCAGGAGTCACCTGGCTCAGCACAGGTATCTAAAGATTTGATGCTAAGGTTAACTTGCCACATGAAAGAAAAACGATCAGTCAGCTCTTCAGGAGACAGCACACAAAACCTCTGGCTGCAACGTAATTGAAGTTAGGAATCATCCATTCCTCATTTACCTCATGTCTGAGTTTTTCCAGTTCCTCATCTTTTTGTGTGATCAAGGCACTAGTGACATTGATGGATTTCTGTAAAGATGCTCTCTCTTCATCAATTTCTTTTTTTAAAGTTGATTCTCTAAAAGAAAACCAAGCAAAACCAGAAGTCATCTAATGAATGGATAACTGTAATGGCCTAAAGTAGTTTCATTTAATTTCAAGTATTAAATTACTGTAAAAATGGTTCTTAAAAAACAAATTACAATTTGCTACTTGACTAAGGTTTTACATAAGTATAAACATTTCAGGTGTTACAACTGTGGAAACAAAGCAAAAACTTTACCTAGGTAGTACATGCCAGAATCTGCATAGCACCGTATCCATTTGAATTTAAAGGAGCAAGTTAACAGACTGGGGAGATACAGGATAAACAAACATGTTGCACAATGTTCCACAAAACCTAACTTGAGAGTTTTGTTACTTCTTGAAAATTATTAACAAGCAACAAAACAGGCATGCAAAGCTCAGTGTACAAGTTGTCATGCAAAGCATGGATGAGGCTGGAAGTATTAGCTGGTCCTCACTAATTTCAGTGACATCATCATTTCCTGCACATGGAGAAACTACGTGGGATGTGTTTTACTTCATGGGAGAAGGGTTAAAAAGAAATCCTCCAAAGCAGGCACAACACCCTTCTGTGTACATGGTGTCCATTTTTCTCAGTATTTTCCATGGATGTAACAGAGATACAAGTTCTGCCTACAGCTCCTGCCCTCAGGCACCACTGCTGGGACACCCTCACACTGGTGCAAGCTGATCTTCCTGACAGGTCACACAACACACACGGTGAGTAACTGTCCTCTGAGGGGAGGAGCATTGCTACAAATTTCCTTATAAGCTGAAAGGTTTTGGTTAAAAAAGAAAACAACAAAAAAGTGACTTTCAAACCATTTACTTTTGTCCAAGAGGAACTGGCTCTTCAGGGTAGGCAGCAGTGCTGCTATCGGCTCTGAGCTCCTGCAGGGATTCTAAACTGCATGGCACTCCCCAGGACTGCTGAGGGACCAGGAGCAGAGCCCATCCATGTGAGAGGATGCTCAGGGGGCAGCTATGGAGCTCAAATGGAAAAGTTTTCATCTCTGTGGTATCTACTGTTAGTGAGAGCCACGATACCCAGACCACGAAACACAGGAAATGTCACCCACTCGAGAGAAACGGGCAACTCAACAATGAGAGCACAATCAATGTAATTCTTTCATTGTTCAGATTGCACTTGGGAATGGAAGCAGCAAGTGGAGAATCTGGGGTTTAGAAAAGCTGAGGCAGCTACCAAACAAGAACCAAAATTTGATTTGGTTTTGGTATATTTTTATAATGAGAGAATCAATAGCAGTGGAAACACAACAACTTGCAGACTGTGTGATCTTGCCTTCAAACACAAGTTATGGTCTTGTTAATAAAACCCAAAAGGGCACTGGCATGGGAAGACCCCCTGGCAAACCCTGGGTCAGCAAAGCACTCGAAGTTCCACAGCCACCTCCGTGTTCTCCCGCAGCATTCCCAATGCTCCTGTGCTTTTCAGTGCTTTGCTGAGTGGATCAAAGGCACGTGGTGCTGTGGGAAAGAATGTGCCACCAGTGCACAGGGTGCTGCTGACAGAGCAGAGCTGCACATCCAGGATTTGCTGGGAAGTAAACCCTGAGGACATCTGGGAATCACATCTGGAAGTTGCTGCTCACAAGCTCTGCTGCACCCGAGACTCCTCCCGAGCGTCCCCGTGCTGTGCAGGCAGCTGGGGAAGGGCAGATGGAAACCCCAGGGACTCAGCCCATGCTCAAGAGCTTGTGATTGAGCCAATGTTTCCACTTGGTCAGATCTTCATGGAGAGATCAGGACCAAACAGATGCTTTTGACACAAATATGGTTGGTTCGCCATTTGTCGGGCTCGGCTTCAACCACCACAAGGCTGAGGTGGTTGAAAAAGGCAAACAGGATAGAAATAAAATATTTACAGACTCAATACAGGAGCCTCGAATGCTAAAACACAAGGGGAGAGAAAGGAGAGAAGAAAAGAGGAGAGAAAACAAGAGGGGAAGAAGGTCCCTTTGCTGGAGCTTTGGGTTTTCTTTCCCAGGACCTCCAGTGGGGGACCCAAAAATGCTGGAACTGGAGAAGCTACAACCAACGAAGGTGCTGATCCCTAATTTTGGTTGGATCACAGCTCACTTCCAGGCAGAGTCTTGGCTGCTGCTGGTAGTGGATGATGTTGGGAGCTTGTAAGGAAAATCTTGTGGAAATTATTTATTTTATTTGAAAAAAAAATTGATTTGGTGAACTTAAAACTTTTTTCCTGCCAATTGAAATCCAAAACATCTGCTTACCAGCAGGGGGAAAACCAAAACAATAAAAATGACTTTTTCATTTAGATGCCATTTTAAAACTTCACTTTCTTGAGAAGCTTAAACCGTATTCTGAGCAGTGTGTGGAAGTCGTGGGAGAAGGGGGTTTGTTTTGGTTTAACGTTAGGAAAAAAAATCACCCAGATTCTTCCCTTACTACAAAAATAAGAAATTCTAAGAATGAAGCAAATACCTTAAAGTGCTACTGGGTAAGCTTTAAAAATGCAAGATAACAAGAACCACATGTTAGAAACATGGAGTACAAATGCAAAATACTGTAAGGAAGAACAATATTTGCACCAAGGGCCTTTTCTGTTTTGGTAAAAAATATATAGACTTTTTTTTTTTACATTTTATATATGTATATATATATATAGAGCTGAGTGTTTTACAAAACAAAAGAAAGACACCAAGGGAAAAAGGCAGCCAAAATATGTACAACAACTTTACTAAAAAAAAAAAAATTATTTATTGTAACGTGGATAGACTTTCTTGAGTCTTACCATTAAAGACACACAGATATAGCAAGGGAAGCAAGGGCAGGAAAGGGAAGAGAGAGGAATGAAATGAGTATCGAGAAATAGCGAAGCTCAAAGACAGTCAGACAGCAACCCACACTGAACCCAACGAGCTGAGCCACACAGAACCCCCCAGGATCCACCAACACCAAACTCCTGGCACTCCCAGCTGGACTATTTCATACAAGGGGATGCCAAAATAGAGGCAGAGAATTCCTGGGGGTGGAAGGAAGGTGAGAAAACCACCATGAGAGATTTGACCTAATTGAAACACAACGATGGCTCTTGTTCAGCAGCTCGAATTCTTAAGGCTAAAGGAGGAAATCATCATCTTCCCATCACCAAATTCTGTGGAATTTGGGAATTTAGAGAACTTTTTCATTATTTTTATTTTATTAGCTCTTTATTCAGCCCAACTTCTTTCATTAGCACTGATGCCACATTGGTGACATGTTGTGAGCCCCAGTGCCTTGCAGTTTGCCTCAGCAGGGCTGTTCCTATTACTCATTTTCCCCTGCTCCTGTTCTTCATTTTGCCCCACTCCTGTTGCTCATTTTCCTCTTCTACTGCAGTTTATTCAACACTGCTGAGCAATGTCATTAAGCCAGTCACAAACTGGGGCATCTCGGTGTAACCCACTGAAGTCATGGTAAAATTCACTTCGCTGATTTTGTAATTGTCTGCAATATTTCAGGCAGCTCACACAGAGTCAAACAGAAGGAAGATCAGAGCCACACACCTTCCTCTGTAGAACTTACAAAGAGCTTGTCTTTGAAAATGTTCTCTGTGAAACAGAACTGCTGGAAAGTATTGAATGACTTGGTCCCCACTCCCTCCTTCCTTTCCTCAAGTGACTTTCAGGAGTTGCACTACTGCAAACACATTTTCAAAGAGGTTCAGTAACAGGCTGGTGATGCAGCCCATGAGGCTGGTTAAAGCTGGAACTTCATCTGATCCAGCTCTGACATTCCCTGGGGCAGCACTGCCTTGGGAAACACCCCACGTGCCTGCTGTCCTTTGGAACAACCCCCTCCCAGAAAACAGAGTGCCAGGGGATGAGGAAGGGAACAGTGACAATGCTGAGTGGCCAAGGATGTGCATAAACACCCAAAAGCCACTCACTGTTCTTTGTTGTGACCATTATAAATCCAGGAAATTTAGCAGGGGTTGGTTTGTTTTTCCTGGAACATCCAAGGTGTCGTGGGGAGCTCTGTTGTTCCCTGAGGATTTATGTAACTGCTTTTGGAAAGCCCCCACTTCCCTCACAGCACTGGGGCCAATCTGCTTCCCCCACACACTGCAGACACTCAGTTCTGTGACTTGGGACCTTTCCCTGAGCAGCAGTTTACAAAGGGATGCCCCAGTCACCCAGGACAAATCTCCTGGCATTTAAACACAGTGCTGAATGAACTGCAATAACCCACAAGGAACCTGACAGCTCAAAACCATGAGAGCAGCGAGTTAGTGCTCAGTAACTTTTCTTTCCTCTTCCCCTTTTCCTTTAAAAACCCTCCTCAGCATCACTGTATTGTCCATTATTCCTTAAGAGCTCGCCAGGTCAGATCTGTGCACACACATTTTATCAGACTGAGGGACAATCCAACATTCCAGAGCAGACTAAAACCAAACATTAAACTGGTCACTGCAAATAAGAATTACCACAATGGGGGAGGTGTGGAACTAAAGGAAACGTGGACACTTCCATTTCTAATCCAACAAGTGCAACAGCTCAGCACTTTTACCCATGACACAACAGAAAAGAACAGCTCTTGGCAGTGTTTCTGTGTTCCATTTCTGTGGGATTGTGGGGTTAAACACACATCAGCAGGAACAACTTACCTCTTTTTCATCTCTAATAACTGGTTATTGAGTACTGATCTCTCCTCTTCCAGCTAAAACACAAGCACAGACAGACTCCAGTTAATACACTCAGATTGTTTCCTTAGTATAATGTATCAGAGCATCATTAACATCATCAAATAAAAGTGGGAGAGGCTGCAGAGCCCCCACATCCTAAAAGCAGCAGATTTTCTACTGGCACAGCCCCTGCACCCGAACACAAACTGTTCAGTGACCAAAACATCAGTGACTGAGGGCCTGGTGGTGCTTTCTGAGCATTTCCATGTCCTGTGCACACAGCAGAGGTGTGAGACCAGTGCTGAAGGGTATTTCCAGACCCCACACATCCCCCAAGAACCCTTTGTGTGCCTGGCCATTGCTTTTACTGGGGACTGCTGGGTTTGCTGTGCTGGATCATTGTACCACTGATCTGTATTTGTTACTGCCCCGTTACTCAGAGATAAATTATTGATCCCAGAGCTGTTGGGCTGGTGTTTGTTACCACATCCTGAACCTGGAACTTGGTGAGGCCACTCTTAATCCCTTAAAACCAGCAAGGCCTTCAACTGAAATAATTGTCGTTAGGAAATGCAAAGCAACAAAACACAAAAAGGCCCATCACAGAGACACTGGGACAACTGAGCTTCCAATAAGGTTAAGAAAACAAGTATTTTTCAGGCAAATTAATTATTTTTCACCATCTCCTCCTTCCTTCTTATTCAGTGGCCAAAGCCACCAATTCCTGCTCTGAGAACTGTCTGTCCCAGAACTCCCTGAGCACAGGCTCCAGTGGGATTTCACAAGCTTGCAGGGTTCACCCACAGGGTCAGGAACACATACATTTATAATGGGAACCTCAGAGCCCTGACAACAGCTCCTGTCCCTGACAGAGGAACTCTTTCAGCACTTTGCAGATCCTGAGCTTTGGCACAGAAGGTGTTAATGAAGTTTCCTCGAGCAGGCAGGGTGTCTGCCAGCCCCCAGCTCTCAGCTAAATGCAGCTCACTGAGAGCAGCCATCTCCTCCACATTTCCTGCAAGTTCCCCTCTCCTTCCCTGTGCTGCAGTGCTGTTAAACCTTCCACGTTTGGGATTAACTGGGACCACTGTGCTGGGCTTAATCAGATAACTTTATTGATAAGAAAAATAGATACTAGAAGGGTGTAGAGAGACTTCTATAAATAATTCTTAAAGCAAGTCAAGATGTGTCTCTCAAGGCAAGTGAGCACTGTGGGAGAGCAGAGCAGCCAAGGCACTGTGAGGGTATGGCCGAGTTTCTCCTGCCAAAACCCAGTTCCCCCAGCAGCACCAGAGCACCCCCTGATTCTCAGTTTCTGTCTTGTTTCCTGCCCAGAGGCAGCCTGTGTGAATTCCTGACATCTGCACAGACTGGTGACAAAAAGGGAGGGATATGACAAGTGTGAGAAATGTGACTCCCAGGGAGCTGCAGCTTCGGCCGCTTCTCCAGACCCTCGTTCTGACCCCTGCAGATCTCCAGAGTGAGGGGACACATCTCCTGCCCACCACACTTCCCAGCTGGATGTTTGGATTCCTCATCCTCTGCCAGCACTGGCATTTCTCTACAGTCACACCTGGCACCCTCAGAGCAGACCTTACACGTTAATAAAAGATGGGCCAGCTGAGCTGCTGGGTATTTCTACACCTTCTCCAATGAACTTCAAATGCCTGGGCAAGTCTGAGGCTCCCAAAATGCCACAACAAATAACCTGAAGCCAGGAAAGTTCCCCAAGCTCAATATCTATCTGAATGTGACTCTTTAACTAATTACAACCAGCTAATTATTAATGGATCAATACAGAAAAGCCCCCTCAGCATCTCTGGTGTGAGACACTTTAACCTTTATGCCTGGATAAATCATTCATGAAACAGGATTCATTAATTTTGCAAAGTGTGTCACAAGCAGCCACAGATTCTCTAACCCAACTGACAACACACTTGTTAGAATTTATGTACCACATTTAGTTACCACAGCAACAGCTCAAAACTCCCAATCCTGTGTTTGCCCCTTCCTGATGCATTTCACAGGTACCTGCACAGACCCTCAGCAGCCTGAGCTCTGCTGAGCTCTGCTTTCCTCCCCACTGCCCAGATTTCTGGGAGCACAGTGTGCAGCTCCTGGGCAATCCTGCTGTGGGAAACCCTTCACTGCCACCCTGAACACTCCTCCAAAATCTACTGGAGGATTCTTGGTGGTGACTTTTTTCCTGCCTGAACCCAGGGAGCCCAAAGCCTGTGGCCACTGGTGCCTGAGAGTGGTGTGACAGGAGAGGGGAGGTGTTGGGATACCTGGGGTACCAAAGGCCTCTCCCAGGCTTTTGGGAGGCCAAACTGTTCACCAGATCTCACATGCCAAATATGACATTTGGGAACTGCACAGGCAGCATTCCCACCTCCCCAAGGTCCAGATGACATTTTCCTCTCAGAAGGGGACACAGTGCAACACCAAGGGCTGAGGAAGGCAAACAGGCTGTGTGTCCAGACCCCTGCTCTTGGAGCCATCAACTCATGGGCAGGACAGGCTGTGGTACAGCCAGGCTGACACTATCCCAGTTTGTGAGGGGATGGATTCATCCCTGTGCTTCCCACACTACAGCTGGCTGTGCTGGCAGGGAGGGAGGGATCCCTGCTGACAGATCCCCAGCCAGCAGGATGCACACAGAAGGATTCCTTCCCGAGGTCAGCTGCAAACAAGGGAGGGCACAGAGCGAGTGCAGTGACCTGACCAGCCCATGGCCAGGGGGTCCCTTCCCTCGGGGCCTTTCTGTGTCACAAAATGCAGGAAGATTTGGCCAGTGCTGCCAAATCCTTTTGTAGTTACTACTCTCCCTGAAAATAACAGGTTGCCTCAAGGACTCTGAAATAATTTAGGAAAGCCTGTGGGAGTGGGGAGCAGCTCCCACGGGCTGTTTGGGATGTGCTCTCCCCACTCTGCTCCTCAGATGGGGAATGAGTCAGTGCTGAGCCCACACGTCTGGGACTCTGCTGTCACCTCCAAAGGCTCTTGAGGATCAAGGAGCCTGAGCATTACTCCTGCCAGCAGCTAACAGGATTTACAAACTGGCCAGGGCTGGACTCACCCTTCCAGTCAGGATACTTGGGGGAAAATCAGCCTCTTGACTTTAACACTATTAAGCCTGTGGCACGGTGGAAGACTCTGTGCCCTGTCCCCTCCCTGCACAGGTGCTCTCTCAGAAAGGCAGGGCACAAACCCCGGTCTCCTGCATTCCTGTTTTTGGATCTTTAGGATAAAATCTTCCCAAGATTCTTTCACAGTGTGCTTGTCACTGGAACTGCTCCACAAGAGCTAAACCCACCACATTAGGGTCTGTAAATCTATTTTATCTTTTGGCAAGTACCAGTGACATAAGCTGAGTAACTTGCCCATATTTTAAGATTCCAACAACATGTTCAGATATAATAGTAAAAAAAAAATAAAATAAAGAACCACCAAAAGAGCACCTTGCAGGGGTTCTGTTCCCCAGGACAGCAGCACAGTGTGAAGTTTGAGCAGACACATGCACAGCACAAGTCCAACCAAGTAGTTTTACACAGTATTCTGAAATACATCCTTGTTTTCAGTGGGGAGAGCAGGAATAAGAATTTAAAAGCTACATTTCCTCAGTACTGGTGGATGGACATCTCCACCAGTTGTATAATGAAATCACTCCCGACAGAAATAGCAGCTCTCTGTTAATACACTTGGCTAAAGCACGTTTCATTTATGCTCCTTCCCAAGCCTTCCCAAGTATCCTTCCCGGGTTACGTAACCTTCTGTCAGCCTGCACTTCCAACCTCCCCGTGCAGGTGGCTTCCAAATTTATTTCCAAACGTTCCCAGCACNCCTTTCCAGCACAGGCTCCCCGGGGCAGCCCCGGGGCTCCGGCCGAGCCTCCACCCGCCCGCGGCGGCCGCTCTACCTTGTGGTGGCTCGAGACCTCGTCCCTGCTCCTGCCCAGCTCCTCGGCCAGTTTCACGTTCTCCTCCTGCAGAGCCTCGAGCTGCTGGGACTTGTGAGCCGCTGCCAGCTTGAGCGCTTCGCTGCGAGCACACAGAGAGCATCGTTACCATAGGAACGGGAGAGGCGAGGGAAAACTGGGGGAGAGAGGCGGCTTCACAGCTTGGAAAAATACATCAGGGTCACGTGGCTGAGGGACCGGGAATAGCGGTGACAATCGCGGGGACACGGGGCCGGGGTGAGCCCTGCGGCTGCACAGAGCCTGGCCCTGCCAGCGCCGCAGGTACGCAGCGATTCCCGTGGGCAGCAGGGCTGGCTTTGGGAACGCAGGGCAGGAGGGCTGGTGATGTTTGCAGCCGGGGCTGCTCACAGAAGGGAACTTTGCAGTCAGAGTACAACAGAACTGCTTAAAGGCATAAAAAAGAAAAACGAGGTAAAAAAAGGCAACAGGAAAAAAAAAAACCCAGCTTAGAGCTCCACTGATTGAACTACTCCCTACAAGGTCTGACATCCAAAAGTGCAGGATCACAGGAAGCAAAACCTCATCTATGCCATTATTTTAACAGACACAAACTGCAAATGAGACAAAACCAAAGCTGAAGGAAAAAAGGCTTTGCAGCTTTCATCAGCCTGTGCTGCTACTAAGGAGTGTGGTGTCCTTAAAATACATTTATTTGCAACAAATTTTTGAAAATACTTTGCATGCTGGATGTAACATGAGTGACTAACACAAAATCTTTAAGAACTGACATCTTGCAAAAGGCACAAAAGATACCCTTAATTTCACTGAATAGTAATTTTTATTACTCTTTTGTTTTTAAAAAAGGAGACTCAGTACTCCTCTGTGCCAATACTACAGACTTAAACCCTGACTGGAATATTAAAAATACTTTTTTAACTGTGGGAAGTAGAAGAACCCTTAAGTCAGAAACTTATTCAAGCACTTCAAAGTACAAGGATCTGTTGTCTTTTACTGGGCACATTTAGACAAAAGTCTGATTTACTTTCAGTTCAGCATCTCATGGAACTCTGATTTTTCGGTGATTTCTTCTACCTGGTCTCACCTTGGCCAATTCCCACCCTGATCCCCCTGGACTGGGGCAAACTGCTCCCACCTCTAACAGGGACTCCCCTCCTGCTGGGCAGGAACATCCCTATTTCTAACCCTTCTTTTTTCCAAGGCCACCCTGTCCCTGTCACATCCCCTGCTCCCAAGGCACCTCATTCCCTCTGCTCTCCTCAGCCAGGCCTCAGCAGCTCACCCTGAGCTGTGCTCTCCACCCACACCCTGCTGCTCAGGAATCCCTGTCACCAAGCTCATTCTTACTGCAATTAAAACAGGCCAACACACAAAATAACTATCAAAGATCAATTAAAATCTAGACAAGCTTCCCTTTCTCCCCAAGGTCTCAGCTCTGATGAGCAGAGACCACATTCAGCAACAGTCTTAGAAATAACAGAATTAACCCCCTGAGAGAGATCAGGGTCCTGGGAACACCTTGTGGTGCTGGACATTTTCAAGGCAGCATCTCCTATAAATAATTCCTGCCTGGCAAATTCCAGCCCAGTATCTGCTGCCTTTCCATAACATCAGAGTCTCCCTTGCTGTTGCAGCATCAGAGCAACCAGCAGCCATTTACTCTGGCACTTCCCACCAGCACTGAGGCAGGAATTGCTCCTGGAAAGAAATCCTGTCTTTCTCAAAGGGGTCTGTGCTAGACCCCAGGTTTTCCAAAGCCACCAGCACAAGCTGCCAGCCACAGCCAGACATGGAATTCTGTGAGCTGGTGGCCCTGGTGTCACCTCGGAGATCTCAGTGGCTCAGAGCTGTCACAAAATGACAAATGGAACTACAATAATAATAATAATAATGATGATAATAATAATGATAACAATAATTAGTCAGAGCTGCTCTTAAGCTGTCAGCAAGATTCCAGCCCTCACTCCATGAGCCAAGAAATTCCTCTTGGAGCACAGGTGGAAGAGGTTTGTGATTTAATGCAAGACAATTCTGAGAGCTGGGGATGTGCAGCCACTGCAGGGCAGCAGTAACTGGGATCTTTATTCCCTGTGGCACAGCAAAAGCTTTGCCACAATGAGATTCCACAGGGAAAATTTTTTTATATCAAAAGCTTTCCATTCATTTGTTTGTGTCCAGTGTTACACACTGTGAGTCTCTAGGATGTTTATCAGTGATGCAGCTCAAATAATGAACAATTAACTCGAGTTTCACATTCCATATATAGGATTTGGTTTGCACCATTTAGGAAATAAATACACAGTGGGGCCACAGAAATAAACTTCATAAAGCCATCAATGAAAAATAAAAGCAGAATCAAATTTCTGTGAACAAAGCCACTTAAAGCTCCAAGTGTACTTGCAATTACATCAAACAGAATTCTCCTGCAATAAAGATTTTAATATCACCTCATGCCCTCAGGTGGCAGAACCCTCCAACAAACAGATTATTTCAAATTATGCTCCAAGGGTTTGCTTCAATTCCCTTCAGCAATTTAGTAGCAACATTCTGTGTCAAGTTTTGCCCATGCCAAACATTTAATTTTGACCTAATATCTACTTTATGAGTCAGGATACCAGAAAGGTGCTGGAAGACAATTAAAAAAATAAAAATCAAAGGTAAATGTACCCACAAAAATGAACAGATTTAACACTGAAATACTTACAATTCTTTTTTAAGTTCTTCCACCTTCTTGTTCTCCAGATTTAGAAGTTCTTTTGATTTATTAAGTTCCTCTTCATTTTTCAGGTTGTTTTGTTTAAGCATGTCCAACTTAAAGAGGAAAAAAAACCTCATTACACCAATGAAACCACACAATTCCCAGGAAACAACACTCAGCCAAATGGGGGCTTGAGCTCTTCCCATTTCCCATCTTTAGTCCCTGAATTAACCCAGCCTGTCTGGACTGATGTGTCTGTCCAACAATAAATGTTATAAGACTTTCTGCATTCAAACAGAGCAGCACAAAGAATTCCAAGCCCACTGGAGAGCAGAGTTTCCAGGAATTTGGTGTCAACACCCCAAGATAAAGCCCAAAGCACCTCACCTCCATTAACTACTGCAGCACTCAGCATTACTTTTTAAAAATGAAGATCATGTTGCTAAAATCAGCTGTTCCCTTGATCTTTATTCCTCTAAGATAACTCCTAAATCTTGCTTTTCCATACCTTATTTTCTGAGAGCCAGAAGGGCTGAATTGCTGTGCCTGCACCCACAGGAAGCAAATTCCTTGCAGAGATCTTGTTGGGATGAAGTGTTGGCCATGGATTTCCTGAGCTCGTGTCCCCCATGGGAACACCAGGAGCTCGTGGAGCTGATTTGTTTGCGTGCAGCCCCACAGTGCATTACATAAGAGATAATCTGCAGCCATTCTCATGGCATTGCATTCTGTGGATTTTTTTAATCCAGAAAGGGAACCCCTCCCTTATGAACGTCACCAGCTCTAATTCTGCAGCTGCCAAATCCCGTTGGAAATCGCCCCCATTCCAGCACTGGGGGCAGCCCAGCTGTTCCCTCCCTGGACAGCAAAGGGTGAGAGCATCCTCCCCTTCCTCAGGCCCTGGAGCAGCACAGAGTGGTGGGAAGGCATAGACTGGACACAGATCCCAGCAGGAACTGCTGCACCTTGGACTGACACCATGTGCAAAATACAAAATAACCGTGACTATAAAACCACATGCATTTCCCATCACTCTGCTCTCATCCAGTCATTTTTCACAGTGGGAAAAGGAATGAATCCTCTCCTGCCTAATCCAATTCTCTAAAATTCAACTGTTGCTCTCACAAACCAGGAAAAACTTTTCACAGGAAAGCATTTAATGTGATTACTTCGTTCTGCAGCTTCTCATTCGTCTGTCTCGAGTTCTCCAAAGAGGCCAAAGTTTCAATCTTTTCTTTGTGAATGGCATCCTTCTCCTTGGTCACCTGCTCCACGGCCTGGAAAACATCTTCTGCCAGTTTGGCCACCTGGATATAAAGGGAGGTGGGGAAAAACCCCAGTTAATCCCAACAGGAACTCTGACAGCAAAATAAAACCATTATTGAACCACAATACTTTATGCACAGCCCCATGGTTTGTCAGCTGCTTCCCGGTTAAATAAAGACTTCAACTGGGAATTTGTTTGCATTTTGAAGCTGCATAAAGTATAAAATGAACTGAAGGGAAGATTCATTCCATGCAGAAACAGATCATAACCCCATGCTGGTGTCACCACCGAGGAATTCCCTCTATTTGAATTCCTGGATTTCTCATTACCACCACTGTGATTGCTCTCAGACCTCTCACCTCTTCAGGCAGCAGTAATTCAACACATATTCACTTCCAACAGCCTGCTACATTTTCAGAAAATAGGGAATTACAAAACCTCAAAAATTTGGAAAACAATGGAATTAGAGATAAAGCCAATTATTGCATTGTGTTGTTGATTATGGCCTCATCAAGGAAACACTTCACAAAGATATGAAAATCCTCAGGCAGGTGCAATCTATAGGATCTCTTGATTCCAGTTTGCATTCAACGTGATTTTCTGGGCTTCAAGCCACAAAAACTGAAACTCAAAGTACTTTATACAGAATTTGTTGGTGGTGAATACAAAACACTTCTGTGAATAAAAAGAACACCAGAATTGTCAATGTCTTCCCCAGTCTCTCACACTGCTTTTATCCAATTACAGTTACAGGAACAGCACAATCTTTGTATTTTTTGGAGTAACTCAGATTTGTAGTTTGCTGTAATTGAACATAAAATTACACAAAGATCTAATCTAAAACCTCATCTTTTACTACTTTGGATTTTAAGCTGCAGAGTCCTTCACCAGAAGGAGCTGCTCAGTATCTCCTACCAGATTCAGGGAACACAACTTCCTTTTATTCACAGTTTGTTTTCTTGCAACGTTCAGCGACAACAGAGGCTTTTGTAGTAAAAAATATTTAAAAAAAAAAAATAAAGTGTCTTTCACAGTTGCAACTTGCAACAATCCCCAAGTACCAAGAGAGAGCCCACAAGTGCAGTGTGTTACAAAGTGCTGAGTGTGCAGTGAAGTGCAGAGAGGACACCAGGGGTTAGTGCTCAGGGTTAGTAGAATCAGCCCCAGACTTGACTTTTAACTATGAATTTCAATACCTCTGGTTTCTGTACTACTGCTTGGGCCTGGAGAGTCTCAATTTCTTTTATGTTCAAAACCAGATTGTTCATTTGCTCCTGCAGCATCTGATTTTGGCCCTGAGACTCCAGCAATTTGCCTGAGAAGTCACTATCTTGTTCTAAAAGTTTAACTTCCTCACACAGTCTGTAATAATCCTGGGAGAATTTCCCCTTCTCATTCACTGCTCCCTCCTTAATGATGGCCAGACTTTCCTGCTCATCCCTCAGGCTGTTCAGCTCCTGAAGGAACTCAATTCCCTCCTCTTCCATCAGCTTCATCTCGTGTTCAAGCACATCCATCTTCCTGGAGATGGAGCTGTGCTGGCCCCGGTATCGCGCTGCTGTGCTGGACAAGGAGGCAAAGTCACGCTTCAGTCGCTCCATGCTGGAAAAGAGCTGCTCTTTCTCTTTCATTATTTCCACCAGTTTAATTTCAGATTTTTCTCTTTCCTGAATTAAAAGTTTTTTCTCAGCCTGAATGTTCTTGCTTTTCTCTCTCAGATCTTCCACCTCCCCCTCTAAGCAGGTGATGTTCTTTTGAAGTTCCGTACGTCCCAACAGGAACGATTTCTTGTCCAGTTTTCGAGCTTCCTTTTCTGAGATTAAGTTTTCTTTCATAAGAGCAATCTCTCTGTTTAATTTGTGACACTCCTCCTGCAGCCCATCCCTCTCCCTGGTCAGCATTTCCCTGGCAAAGGAGCAGGTCTCCAAGGAAGACGACAGGACCTGCTTGGTGTGTGATGCAGCAGCCATCTCATCTTCTAATGCTCTTTTGGCATCCTGGGCCTCCTTCAGGAGATTGGAAAGGTCACATTTACAGGCCATTAACTCCTGATTTTCTACAGTCTTCTTACTGAGTTCTCCCTTCAGGGCTTCAATGGAATCTTGAGGCGTGGCATTCTCTTGAGCCAGAGCATTCTTGGAGGAGAGGTCCAGCTCACGTTCTCTCTTGAGATCAGAAACTGCCTTTGCACAAGACTTGTTTTCATCAAGAAGCTCCAAGTATTTTGTCTCCAATTCTTTCTTCTCTTGGAGAAGAGCTTCATTGTGCTTTTCAAACTGCAACGACTTCTGAAGGACAGATTCCTTTTCCAAGGTCAGTTTGTTCATTTTCTCAGTGCAGACTCTCTCACACAGCTCAGCAACTGCTGAGGCCTTCTCAAGCTTCTCAGCAATTGCCTTGTTTTCATTGAGAAGCTGCTCCCTTTCAGCCAAAAGCCTCTGCTCTGATGAAGAAAGAGCCTCTTTCTCTCCACGTAACTGATTACATTCCAAACTGAGTGTCTCTCTTGAGGCTTTCATTTCCTCAAGAAGACAAGTGACACTGGCAAGGGAATTCTCCAGCTCTGCCATGTCTTTCCTGGCTTTGGTGAGCTGTGCTTGCATCTCCTCCTCTCTCACTTTTAACACTTGGTTTTCACTGACTGCATTGTCTAAACTCACTTGCAGCTTTCCTGTGCCTTCGAGGAGCATGTCCTTCTCTTCCTGCAGGCCCAGCAAGATCCTGCCCAGCTCCTTTTCCAGGGCTTCGTGTCTGCCTTGCAGAGCCAAGAGCTCCCCTCGGGCCGAGTCTCTCTCTGCAGCCACAGCTGACACTTGCTGCTTGAGCTCCCTCTGCTCTTTGGCCAGGGCCTCACAAGAACTCCCCAGCTTCTGGATCACATCATCTTTGTCTTTTACAACTGCATCTTTCTCTTCCAAAAGTCCCTTCTGATAATTCACCAGCTCTTCCCACTCTTGGACACGTTTCTGACTCGCCACATCCGTGGCATCTTTGCTGGCCTGAAGCTCCTCCAGCTGTTGGAACAGGGATAACTCCAAGGACCGGAGAGCCTCGTTCTCCTGAGCTGCCTTCAGCAGCCTCACCTGCACTGCCTCGAGTTCAGAGAGCAATTTGCTTTTCTCAGAAGCCAGTGCTCCCTTCTCTGTGCTCTCCTGCTGGCTTTTGGCCTCAGCTTCTTCCTTCTGCTTTAGGATTCTTTTATTTTCTGCCTTCAGTTCTTCTTGCTCTTGTTGCATTAATGAAATCTTTGATTCCAGTTCTTTAACTTTTGATAACAAGGGACCTCTCTCTAATTTTAAAGCATTCCCCTCCTGTGCCAAAGTCTCTTTTTCTGATCTCAAAGCCCTCATCTTGTCTGACATTTGCTCGATTTCTTTTCTGGATGAGGCTAACACAGAGCTTAAGGACTAAAGAAATAAAGTCGGGGAGAAGGGAAAACAAAAATCAAGTCAAGCAGACGAATGAGAAATGTGCTTTAAGGGCAAATAGAGCAATTGTCATTTAAGTTTTAAAAGTGTATACACTGACACACAGTCCCTGTGTGAACTCAACTGCTGACAGACACCCCTGGTACTTTACAGAACACCCATCATCCACAAGGAAAGTTTCTGGTGGCTAAATAGTATTTTAAAAAATCATGGTTTAAAGGTTCCCCCATCCAAAATTTCAGGTCATTTATAAAACTACTCTCAATAAATCGACTGACTGTAAATTATTCAAAAGAAGAGCCATAGAATGATTTAATGAGACTCTAAGTGAATTAAAACTTAAGGAGTTCTATTAATACTGACTTGCAATTCTTAATTTCACCTTCCACAGATAATTCTCCTCATGATTCTATCAAAAATATATTGTCATGACCCCCTTAATTCAAAACACCACATCAGCTGTGTCAATATTGTGTGTCAATTTATACACTAAATAATTTGCTAAATCATACAGCAAAGATTATAGCAAATAATTGCTGAGGGATGAAAGCAAGCAGTAAAGTCAAAGAAACAGGAGGAAAAATTAGAATTGCTAAAGTCAAGCTACACACTGAAGAGCTGCAGGTCATACTACAAAACAAAAGGTGTGTAGCACTTCTAAATGAAGTAATTCCCAATGCATCTTAAAATCCAAGCATATAAAAAACCAGGGAATGGCATCTGCCTACAACTGGCTGTGCTGAGCAAGATATTTATGAACATAAAATGTTAACTGATATCAAAGAACTGCATCTCATCAAATCTTGTGTAACTGGGAGAAGAACTAACAACCAGTTTGTCCTGTGGGCTTCTCCTCCCTAACCCACATCCACATACCCTGGAAAAGTTCAGAACAGAAACACTGCTATGGAATCTGGCTATGAAAGGCTGAAGCAGAGAGAAAACAGAGAGTCAACTGAGACAGAAAATTTGAACTTTAAATTTAAAATTTAAACTTTTGTCACTTGTAGAGTGACAAAAGCCACTTACTCTGGCCTGCTCTGCTTGTTTCTGCAGCTCCTCAGCCTGTGCCTCCAGCTCGCTGTTTTTCCTCTGGGCACTTTTCAGTGCCTCTTCTGCATCCAGCAGGTTCTGCTTAAACCCTTGGATATCTGCATCGTGTTTAGCCACCAGCTCAGAAGTTTCTTTTTCATACTTGGCCTGAAGATCTTTGTACTGATGTTGGCTGCTCTCAATCTGCTTTTTCTGGTGGAAGATAAAACAGTGAAACACAGTCCAAGCAGCAGTGGGACTGCATTTCTGCACAGTTTTAGTGCTTTTAAAATCATTCTTACCATGTCTGTTAATTGATCCTGCAGAGTTTTCAGTTCTGCTTGATGAATCTTGAGAGTTTCCTGCTGACTCTGCTCAGCTTTCTGTGTTGTCTGCTCCACATTTTGCTCAAGCTGAGCAGCCTTTTCATTTGCTTTTGTAAGCTCGAGTTGTATTTGCTCCAACTGCCTGGAAAGACCAAATGAAAGAACATCACTTTTTGCTGACAGCACCACAAGCACAGAGATGAAAGTGCCATGATTGTACTGAAGTTCTACATTCTGACCAAGCATTTAGAAAGAGATTTAATTGTTTAACAGATAGTGTTCTGCTAAATTAAATATACACAGGGAAAACCAAGTGACTTTGCCCCCAGTCTGGGTAAAGAACAGCTATTGTACATAAAATTTTTTATTTGGAAAAACCCCCACATTTTCTCTCACAAAAATGTGACCCAAGTCTTTTATATATCTAAATAAACTGAGTTTATCAGGTAATGAAATAATCATGAAGCACAATCACAAAACAGTCTGGATTATTCAAGAGGTCATTTACTCTGGGCAATGAGAAGCGCATTATGTAAGAATTTTGGAACAATCAGTGTTGGATGCTCTTCAAATCACTCCCAGGAGACTGTTTTGATTGATTTAGTTGGCTAGAATAAGCTCACTTGTCATATCAATGTGACACTCAGGAGCATCTTGTTCAGATATTTACAAAAAAACAAGAAGAGAAGCTGGGAGTGTGGGAGTGGAGATTGGATGTGACAGTGCTCTGACAGTGATGAAATACCTTTCTTTTAACCTCAGCTCATCGTTCATTTTTGTGAGCTGGGCAGAGCTGTCTCCTGATGACTTCATGATCTCTGCAATGTCATTTTCAAGTTTGGCTTTTGCTTCCATCAGCTGCTGCTCCCTCTCCTCTCGCTCCCTCAGTTTCCTCTCCATCTCTGAGCAAAACAAAGGTGATTAAGCTGTAAGTCTAAGAGGAAGGGCATGCACAGAAGGTAGAGGACTGTAAAGAACTAGAAACAGCAATACTGATGCTCCAGAACTCACAGCTCACCCCTTTAAAATGAAAAATGACGATTGATTGAACTGCTAACTGCAGAAAACGGTTAAGGACTCTTCAGAAACAGAAAAGAGCAGCTGCTCATGAGCCCTTTGTTTCAGAAATGATTCACTTCAGGCCATGAGATGTGGGTACAAGTTCTGCTGTCTCAGAGGGGAAGGAAGCAGTGGAGGAAGAGGCCTGCAGGTCTTGCAGGTGAAACCACACATCAGCTGATCACCAGAAAATTATCAAGGAGGCAACACAAAGCTACAGTGAAAAAATGCCTCAGGCCAGAGCAGGCACTGCCAGGGGCAAGGGCAGCCCTTGGGATCACTTCTCCTGTGCCAACAACCCAGGCAAGGTTTGCTTCAGGGCACAAATCCTGCTTGACTTCCCTCTGCACTGGTTCTACACAGAGATGTACAAGGGAGAGGCACAGCAAAGCCTCCCACAGGCTACAGGAGCCACACCAGAGCACAAAGCTGCTGCATTTCCAGGACATCCCATTTCACCCCTTCCTTACCAGTCAAACTGGACTTGAGCTGCTCCAGCTCTGAAGACATGAGTGCAAACTGCTCTTCTTTTTGGTTCAGTTTTCTCACCGTTTCTAGGCAAGGAAGATTTGGAAAACAAAGTTAGTGACTACTTAGATACAGACAATTTCACCCTTCAGAGAGGCTACAAATAATCCTGTCCTTCCACAGCCACTGAAACCGCTGGACCAGCAGCTATGAGCTTAAAAGTGTTTAAAAAACCCATTTTGTTGGCATTTAATTCCTGCAGTTTTTAGTTCTCTGCTTGTTTTAGCAGCACATACCTTGCATAGATTGTTGAACATTCTGTGCTTCATCAGCTGCACTAGTAAACTTTTCTTTCTGAAAAATTGATAAAAATGTAAGGTAAGGTTTGGTAGTAACAGTACAAACCAACCACTGAATTTATATTAGGTATTTTTCAGGTACAGAATAGAACAGTCTTTGCTCCTCTCACAGACAGATCTCAAATTTTTGAGTTCCAGCTTAGCACAAATCTTCCCTTGCCTTGGCTGCAAGGCCCTCAGCATTTAAAGTGACTCCTCCCTCAGCTGCCACAGAGCCCAGGGAAGGAAACAAGAATTTGGGCTCTCCATCCCTGCTGCTCCCAGGCTGCACAGGACACACCTGCAGCCCTGGGAGCCATCTCCTACCAATGTTTTCCAGCTTTACCAGCAGGAATTGATGCCAGACAGTGAAGAAAAGAAAGAATTTTAAGGAAGGCAAGTGAGGCTCTTCTACCAATTCTGAATATTTACTACTGGCCATGGAAAGACCAAAAATCCCCTTGTTTTGTTACTAATGCCAGTGTAGTTCCTCAGGGAAACCCCAGAGTATTTGGGAATTTATTTAAATGAGAAATGCCTTTTAAAACCATTAATAAGAAGTGTGTAGCAAGCATTAATTGGTACAACAGCTACAATAAAGGGCCATTAAGTGCTCCTTAATGAGCAGTCTAAATTTAAACTGCTGCTGCTTTTGATTTGGTTTAATTTTATCTGCAATCCATAAATAGATGAACTCTATTTAGACAAAATACCTGATAACACAGGACACAGCTGAAATCTCTTTTCATTCTGACACAGATCCCATTAGCCATTTTTTCCACAAGTAAAAACATCTTTGGAAGGTTTTGCTCAGAGCTGATCCACAGATTTCCATCACACTCTCATCATGAAACTCAAAATCCAAAGAGTAAAGTCAAAATTTTTGGGTATTACTCACCAAAACTTGAAGTTCCTTTTCCAAAGAATCTTTAACTTGATTTACTGCACTCAAGTTTTTCTCAAGGTCAAGAAGCTTTTGCTCTTTGCCCTGCAGTTCTTTGGCCAGGTTACTGGCCTAACAAAGGTGATGAAATGGAGTAAAATAAAATGACAAACATGAATGAAAAATTAGGAAAATTAAAAGGTGAATCTGAAAGAAAGAACTGTAATATTAAAATCACTCTAAGATGAAAAATAAAAAAAAAATGAAGAAAAAACCATGATGGGTTAACTGAGTGAAGCTGATTTCCACTGATGACTACATACATCACAGCACTAATTGCATCCTGGAATAGATTTGAAATCATTAGAATTTAGTTCTTTGGGTATTAATGGTGAATACATTATTTAATGGCAGGAATTTCTGAATACATCTAAAATTTCAAACCAGTTCTAGCATTCATTCAATCAGTTTTGGTTCTTTTTTGTTTGATAATTTTTGAACTGATGGATTTGTGCTTCAATTGCCTGATCAGATCAATACACACACACAGGGAGGGAATCTTTCCAAGGGCTCTTTACCACACCCAGGGGTAGTGCACAAACCCAGTGTGACCTCAAAAAGAGTCAAAGGTAAAAATTTGATATCTTGGAACCATCTGTGAAGGGTTTAGGAAAGCTCTTTCCAGTTATTTTCCCACTACTCTTCACTACCATCAGCTTTAAGGAGGTGTTTTATCCAAACCCAAGGAAAATCCTGGATCAGGCTGCAATCTGTGGTTCCAAAGTGCTGTGAAACAGTGCCCAAAACATCCCTGCAGAGTCTGGGCTTAAGGAAAAGCTCCACCAGGATTTTTTGTGCTTTCTTTTGTTTTTAACAGCCTCTTCCATCATCTTGTCAGAGATGGGGAAAGGTAATGAAGGAAACATTTCCCCACTGAGCCCCAAGTCCCTTTGTCTATCCCCAAAGGTTAAAGCCTTAGGATGTGTGGATTCTTCTCCCAAACAAGCCAAGTAACTTTTCCCTCACAGGAAGATTTCAGCACAGACATGTCCAAATCTGCAGCAAGGAAGTGCAGAAGGGATTTTTGCCTTTTGCTTATTGGTGCAGGTGGAGCAGCAGAAACCTGCTGAGACACTGCCCACTGAATGCCCCTCTAAACCTCCTCAGATGGTCCCAGGACACACATTCAGTAAAACTCAGTTTTCCTGTGATGTATTTTCTGCAGCAGACTAAAACGGTACAAATGTAAAACAAAAGCAAAAGCAAACAAAAAGGATGGATGTTGATACAAACCTGGCTAATTCCATCACCCTTTTCAGTCTCTAAAGTCTGAATCTGTTTCTCAGCTGCCTCAAGCTGCTTGCTAAGTTTCTCGATTTCCAATTTACCTTCAGAATTGGCTTTCTCAAGTGCAGCAAGGTCCAAAAGCTTTTCTTCAGCAGCTTTGATCTGTGGTGTAAGACTATCAATAACTTTGGTTTGTTCATTGTACTTGGCTTGCAGTACCTCTAGCTCCTTTACCTTTATCTCAGCTTCCTGCAATTTGTTTAAAGTGTCTTCCATTTCTACTAGATGCTGATCTTCCACACTTTCCAGTTTGGTCTTCAGGCTTTCCAGGTTTTGCTCTTTCTCCTCCGTGACTGCCACCAGTTTTGCTTTCAGCGACTCCATCTCTTTCACGTGATGAGATCTCTCATTTTCCTGCTTCAGTTTCAAATTTGCCATTTCGTTCTCGTGGTCTAATTTCATCTTCTCAATCTGAGTCTTTAGCTCCGCGAATTCTGCAGTCTGAGCCCCAACACCTTTGCTGAAAGAAACTTTCAGCTCTTCCATGGCTTGCTGATGGGAGGCGATTGCAGATTCCAGCTTGGACTTCCACAGCTCTATCACATCAGAATTCTCCTTGTTGGCGTGGTCAAGCTTGGTTCTTAAGGATTCATTTTCTTTTGCCATTCTCTCATTTGAAGCTGAAAGGGACTTGATCTCTTTTTGCAAAGCTTCCTCACTCAGGCCAAACTTCTCTTTGAGTGAATTCATCTCGTTCTGATGTTCTTTGCCAGCTGCTGCCATTTTTTCTTGCAAAGAACTGATTTCTTGCAGCAAGGAGAGAGAAGTGTCCACATCATCGATGTGTTTGCTGGAATCCAACCTCCCCCGGAGCTCAGCCACCTCCTTCACCCTCAGTGCCAGGTCCCTCTCCAGCTCCATGATCCGGGACTTTTCCGACACTGTGGCCACCTATGATCAACAGCATTTGAAGAAAAGAAGAATTATAAAAGATTCATTTCATACAAAAACACTCAGGCCTTGCTGAAAAGCTTCCACCGAGCGTTGCAAATTGCTTCAAGAAGGGAAAAATGTCCACAATTCATATGACAAACATCTATAAATGTAGAATTTACTAAAATTCATTCTTCTGATATGATCTAGAAATAACTTGCTAAAAAACTTACAAAGCACCCTGATGGCTATTATCAATCACTAACAAAATGTTCCTCAGGACCATTCTAAAGCAGATTGGAAAAGAATGGAGAACCTTGAGGTCTTTGTTGAAATAATTTCGTCCAAATCCATCTCACACCAGCTACGAGAGTGTCAGAGAAACTGACAAACACATTTTTAACCTGTAAATCCTCTGAAATTCCTTCTACACCTGCTCCATTCCCTCTGAAAAAGTGTCCTCACACTATGTGAGCTTTTCACTGACTGTTGGAGCAGTTTGTGCTACAGCAAAGCTCCCAGAATTGATTCTAATTAGGAAGTTAGTGCTTTGACCTCTTGGAAAAGACATTACTTACCTTTAATTGCTCTTTAAAAGTGCTTATTACACATTAAATTGTTGGCTTTATATTCATCCTGGTTTTTTTTATTCATCCCATCTGAACTTCAAGAAAATCCCCATGTGTGAGCATGAATATATATGTGTGTGTGTGTATATATATACATTTTTCTCTTTAAAAATTGACATTTGCTGAACTTCTGACTTGGTACAAAGCATGTCAGCAATATTCTGACAGGCAAGAGTATTATTAATTACTGAGATATCCATTAAAAGATTATGTCATTGGTGGGAAAAAAGAGCTAAAAAGCCATTTGAAACCATGATTTAGGAAAGCAAGTAATACAGCAGCTACTGAAGAGCTCAGAACCAAGCCCAAATATCACTTTGTGTTAAAAGGACTGGCATGTTCTATCTTAGGGTTTTTTTGGGTTTAATGAACTCTGCTGAGTTTTAAGATGAGCTACTGAATGTTCCTTTCCATCAGCTCACGGTCCCATCCTGCTACTTTTGGATCCAAGGATTACTTTTGCAGTGTGAAGACATCTTACCTGAGTTCTTCCACGAGTCACACGTCCAGGCACACACACACAACCCCACGGGGAGCTCAAAATTAATCCTAATTTTTTTACAGTGTTCCAGCTCTGGCTACGGCAGGAGCAAGGACCTGTTCCAGCACGTGTCACCCCCGGCATCGTGCCACCAGAAATCTTCCACAACACAGATCAGGCTCGTTATTCAAACAGGGAAAACCATTACCCTAGTGTCTTCTAACTCCCTCTGGAGTTTGTCAGCTTTGGTCTTTTCAAAGAGCAGGCTCTGTTCAAGCTCCTTAATGCGGGCATGCTCCAGTTTGGTCTGCGTCTGTTAGTGGAGAGGGAGAGGAAGAGAACACAACGGTGCCACCATCACATGCCAGCACAAGAGGAGGAGCCACATGCAGGCCGTGCTGCCAGAGCCTTCTAACAGGTGAGCAGAGAGGATGCAAGGGGGGAAAAATGGACAGGGAAATGCTATGGATGAGGAATGAGGAAGATGGGCTGAAAGTGTGGATGGATGGGCATGTAAAAATGAAATCGAAGGTGTAAAATAAATCAATGAGTGAATGAACAGCAAACGGAGAAATATGAACAAAAAAAAAAGTTTCATGCAGCTGAGTAGAAGTTATTTATCAGTACATGGAGTTTTCAGCACAAATTAGAATAGTTATGTCAAAAAAATATATATATGTGCATAGATATCTCTTCCTGTTCTAACAGGATGGTAAGTCCCTTTCCTTGTCATCCCACTACCTCTCTCCTTTAATGTGTTTGGCTTATTTTATAAAAAATTTACTTATTAACAAGGGGACAAAAATTCTCCACAGAAGCTCATGTGACAAATCAAAACTTTAACTTTCCTTTTTTGATAGTAGCTGTCTCTAAGTCTCAGCCATAAAAATGCTTCTGGCCAAGACCTGGGAACATGAAGGTTCATTTGTCACTATGGTTTGAATTATCTGCACACAAATAGAAAGAGAATTGTTGTCTGTAACTCCAAACCCCTCCTCTTTTCTCCCTCTTCTCCTCTTTCAGGAAGGAAGCAAGCAATAAGATTCCTCAAAACCAGATTAAAAAGTGAATCAGCCTAGTTGCTCTGCAGTGACTGAAGTCTAAATATATTGAACAATATGTAAGAAAAAAAGTAAGATCTTTGGAATTCTAACAGGTTCCTAAAGAGAAGAGGGAGGACACAGATGAACCTAAGTGAGCAGGTACCTCCTGCCTTTTACTTACAAACAGAATTTTTAGAAAGAACACAGAATATTTGATATTCTGGCTTGATATCCAGGTACTCCCTGAGGCCTGCAAGAGAGCCTGAAGTTTGGGAGATGCAGGGAAAGTCCAGCAGGAAATTCAAACCTGACCTACACCTCTGAAGTAGGAAAGAGAAAAAATAAATGAAAGAGAAATATAAAGATAGGGATGAGCTTCTTGTCTTCTTCCCCAAACACAGAATTCCTTCTGGCAGCAGTGAGTTATCCTCCTTCCCAAAAGCATCCAGACATCCAAGGGGGTTTATTTTTCAAACACCTGGCTGTGATACTGTGGAGTTCCTTCGTCCACAAACATTTAAAATCCACAAATATTTAAAAGTTGCTTCTTAGCTCTGTCGATGTTTTAATTCTGCAGCAGGTCTGCTTCTCTCTCAGTGGAAGATCTTCAGGGTATAAGGGGGAAAAATACCCCACAAGAACACAGATTATTCTTTCTCCTGCCCACAGCCTTTGAAAATGGAATTAAGTATTCTAAGACAAGTAACAATATTTAGTAAGTGGCTACAATTCAGTTTTCTCTCTGACACAGATCAGGTTAGTTTTGATCCACAATCAAATTGTAAGTAAGTCTGAAAAACAACCAGCTTTAAAAACTGGAAATTCAAACCTTACTTGCTCTAATTCAACAAGGGGATCTACCAAAATCCAAGAAATCCCAAACCTCATGGTTGTAGAAATCCCCATGTGTGCCTTTGGAATATGCAACCTTAAGTTTTTCTATGCTACATAAACTCCAAACCCTTTGATCATTAATTTCATAGACAGTGCTTTACTGCTCCAAAGATCAGACAGATCATCACTGATTATGGCTTTTTTAAATCCCATCTCTTACATACTAAAAAGGGAAGTAAGTTAAAATCCTGCCAAAATGGAAATAAAAGATTTTAAAATAATGCTCCAGAGATCTTTGCTTCACACCTTTTTCCCCATTTAGAGCATGAGAGATTATCCTTTAATCAAATCTGATTTTCAAGGGACAGGTGCCAGATTCCCTGAGGTAAAAATCACTGCAAAATTTTCAACTGCTCAGATTTCTCTCCTGATGATATAGAGAGAAATTATTTTAGTGATTATGGTTCTCTTTGAGGAACCCCAGAGCACAGTGAACTGGGAAGGGCAGAGTACCCCCCAAAAAAAAGAAAAGAATTTGATTTCAAACCTTAACTCGGATGGAAAAGAAAAGCAGGAAAGAAAAAAACAGACAACAAAATTAAAGGAAGCTTCTCCAGAGCTTCACAATTAGGGAGCTGATGGGAAATGGGATTCTTACTCTGCCTTGAACCTCCAAGAATTCCACCCAAAATTCAGAGGCTGGACATCAGCCCTTTCCAGCACTTGTGTGTTCTGGCTACTCTCTGACTCCACAATAAACCTCCCTGTGACATTCTCCATCAAATTGGAAATTGTGCTGAGGCCAAAAATCCTGACAATCAGCTCTAGGATCACAGGACACCGCTGGGATCAGGGAGCATCAGCTTTTTCTGGAAACTCTCCTTTGGAGAGTGAAGATGTCAATTTTTAATGGAAAAATCAGAACAGGGAAGCCAGGAGAAAAGATGGGATCAAAGAAGGAGTGCACAAAACAAGAGAAAGGAAGGGAACATGCAGATTTATTTCTAACAAAGCATCAGCCTGATGGGGAGACTGGAGGAGACCCAGATCCCTGAGGGATCTCTGCAAAGGGAACCCCTAAGGATGCACAACAGGATCCAGTTCTGGTCTTGAGAATTTCCTATCTTGGCTGGGGATGAGCAGAGGAGGCAGCCTGGGATAAATTTACCTTTCAAATTCCACTATTCTGAGCTGAGGAAGCAAGAGGGCTCCTTAAACATCTCGCAAGGCCATTTCTGTTATCAAGTAACAACTTTTTCCTACATAATTTGAAGAGGAGCCACAAGAAGATACAGTAAAATCAGACAGCTTTGCACAGTAATTGTTCAGACAGTTTAAATGATCTCTCCTTTAGCACTTCACATATAAAAAGGAAATAAATAAGGAGAGGTGAAGGACAGATTTTTTTTTTTTCCCTCAGAAAAATTGTCATCTATTGAACAGCAGCAGGATCTCATGGGGAGAGCAGGCAGGATTTTGTGAAGAAAACAGCTAAAACCCTACATTTAAATTCAGGCCACTTCAGGATGCTGGTCAGTCGTGTTCTGCAAGCTCCTGGACTCTTGAGTGAGTTGCAAAGGTTTTGTCCCTAAAGAATCCTGTCTGCAGTTAATGGGGATTACCACGTTTAGTCATTACACACATTCTTTCCAAGAAATGTTGTAATTGCTCTGAAAGCAACATGCACACAAATACCAGAGTCAATGCCTCAATAACAGATTATGCAGTTAGTGAATCAGTAGAAGCATTTTCTGCACACAATCTGTTAACACGGGATGTCTCTGCACATTGAAGTGCCCTCTTACATTTTCTGGGTCTTCCGAAATCTGCCTCTTTCGCTATCAGTAAAATTAAAAAAACAAACAAACAAAAATGTTTCACCTGCAGACTCAGCACTGCCATTCCAACACAAACAACAGGAGACATTTCATCAGCTTGAATTCAGTTTAAAACCCCAAGTTAAGCAGTTTGACAAACCAGAGGTTTTAGGATGGTTTGCCACGACTATTGACTGATATAAAAAAAACCAAAAAACTAAAATATTTCCATGGACTAAACATACAAGGAGCATTCTATGGAAAGTCTAGATAGGTATCTTAAAATGAATGGAAGACTAAAATAAAAGAAATGTTACATGAAATGAGTATTTTTCATAAGGCTAGCACTTAAATCACAAATACTTTCCAGCAACACAGGTAACTAAGTTTGTACTTTATGCTGTGCAAGAAGTTCTAATATCTTTCTAATTAGACAACAGGTAGAACAACTGAAAGTATTTTGGTTATTAATGGGAATTGTGGGATAAAAATTGGCAGTGTTCAAATACCTGAGAGAAATCCTGCCCTAAATATTTTCTATTCTGATTGTGTAATAACATACCGTGCTGTAGCCCAGCATTACAGTTATATATTTAAATAGATAAAAGTTGCACACATTAATTGCTATTTAGATTTTATGTGCAAACTCTCAGGACAAAACACTCTTCATTAATCAACCTTCCTTAAGGGAAGCACAGGAATTACTCAAAAAAATGATCAAACAGGACTAGTCTTGAATATTCATTTTCAAAGGCATAAATATTAACTTGCAATTTAGTAACTTCAAAATAATTTTTTTTCTTGGTGGTTACTTTTAACAGCAAAAGGTAGAATTTAATATGAATTAATTTCTCTAAATAATTACCTCCATCTCACAGCACAGTCTTTGCTAAAGTGTGCAATTGAATTTGGGGTGCAATCCTGCAATTTTGGGACAATTGGCTTACTCAAGGACTGCAGAATTGGGCATCATTTTCATGTGGTTGGTCTAGGATTGCATCTTTTAATGATTCCTGCCTTTCTGGGCCCTCCTGAGATCGTCTTACAAAGCTGGGGATATTTTACCTCTAGGTCTCCTTTGGTAATGGATTCTTCTTCCACACGGAACTGAAGGTCTTCAACTTTCCTGTGGGGACAGCTCATTAAAATTCAGGTAACTTTGGAAGAAAATGCTTTCAAGCTCACTTTTCAGTGGAAATCAGAATGACAGTGACAACATTTCCATTGTACCAGCAAACTGCCAGGAACATTAAAGAGAAATCTCTCACAGGAAGCATCAGAGGGAGGGGAAAACTGCTGTCCTTAAAACACCACCAGTGCCAAAGCAAAGTCATCACTATTCCTGCAGCTCTGAAGAGGCTATTTTCTATTAAAACCCTTCAAATCATCATTGATTCTCTCCTTCTTTCACCCTTCTGTATGATCTGAGAAGAGGTGACCTAAATGAGCAGTTTGATCTCACATTCTATATATTCTACCAGTCAGAAATTCAGGACACATCCAAAGTATCCACAGGCCCTCAAGGTGTCACACTGCATCCAAACTCCAGCACTGAGAAAGATGTCTGGAGTCAGGATGAACAGCAAGATGCACAAGGGGAGCACAAGAAGAACATGAATTACATTACTGAGGATAGTTTGGGGTTACCTTTTCTCTTCCTCAAGCTGATTGAGGAGCTCCACTTTCTCCCTGTCAGCTGCCTCCACCATAGCTCGGAGCTGGTCCATTTTTGCCTCCATCTCCAGCACGTGCTGATCAGGAAGAGGAATAAAACCAAAATTTACTAAGCTGGGAAATACAGGAATTTTTTCCAAGTTATGCACCTGTACCTCAGTAACCACAATTTGGTGAACTGATGGGCCAAGTGACAGGAATGTTATCAAATAAGTACATGAGCAAAGACTGTAGTGAAGTTCAACAAAAATGAGTTAAATTCAGTAGATCTGGTATCTCATTGAGCCAAAGATCCCACAAGGGAGACCTCACAGATATGGGTTATTTTACTCTTAGCATGGCACCTCTTACTCCCAGCCTTTTTCAATAAGAAAAGCCAATTTTGGAGGTTATATTAACTCTATTTAACAATATTTCTCTTACCCGGTCGTGCCCATCGCGAACCAGAGCCAATTCCTGCTCGATCTCCCCAACGTGACTCGTTGCTTTTGCAACTTCTGCCCTCTCCAAGTCCCTCTCTGCCAGGAGCTGCTCAATGTGCTGCTGCTTCTCCTTCAGGGCCTCCTGGAGGGCCGTGGTGCCCGAAATCTTTCTTGCATACCGGGAAGAGGTTTCTGTCAACTTCACAAAATAAACGCGTTAAAAGTCATTCTGCACCAAGAGAAAGAACACAGGGGTATCTCCAGATTCCACAAACACAGGGTTAGTAAAGCAAATGCTTTCTGTGACCTACTGTACCTTCTCCTTTTACACCTAAATGACTTCATTTTCCAGAATTTAACAGTGGCCAACACATGTGGTCAGAGCCCTGTAAGGAGCAGCAGCCAGAGGAGGAAGCAGGAGGGATGAAGTGAAAATAAAATGCCCCAGTTGAAGGTGTAGATTCACACAAAGGCTGGCTCAGAATGCTCCTAAGCATCTTCTTGCATTAAAAGAAGAGAAAGGCAGCTTTCTAGCAAGCCAAAAACATCATGCCTCTAGTTACTAGGTCATTATCTTGGGTCAGCAGCAACAGCACAACACTTCCAAATGTTCCATGGAAAGCTTTGGGAACTCCAACCAGCATCTGGCACCTCTACCATGGCAAAACCAGCCAGGACTGGAAGCATTTATCTTGACCTAAAGCCAGCCTTACAGCTAAAACCTTGTGAAGAACAAAAATTAGTATCTGACTAAAATATATATTTATATCACTTGGAATTAAATTACTTCTGGAAAAAAAATCTGGAATATTAAGGTTCAAGAATGCAGATTAAAATTAACCAGGAGAATTGTAGTTAAAATGAAACGAGGTTTTGCTTGACCTTGCATCATCTCTACCTGACTGAATGGAATCAGTACCAGGGAAAATTCAGCATGGCCCTACCACCTACACCCTCACAAGTTCTTGAGCTAGAAGGAGAAGCAAATAAACTGAAATTATGAAGTGAGCAATAGCTGTGGAACCAGCAAAAACTGAACACAAAAAAAATCCAGTGGTGTTCATAAAACCCGACTCTAACCGCTGAGAAATTTGCCAAAGTATTAAATGAGAATGACAGCTCAGTTAAGTTTTACAAAAACCCCGCATCACAAAGACTTGCTGTTCTATCCTTTAACTCTGTCTAATCACCCCAAACAAGGAGAATGATCCTTCCAGAGATCAGAACACTGAATAGCTGCCACAAGCAGCCTGGAAAGCTGGCACAGGACAGCACCCCCAGCTGAGAGCAGGGCAGGGATTATTCTGTCAGCACAGACACCTCCCCTGCACTGCTGCACAATCCCTGCCCCAGCTCCTCCCAGCCTCCATCCCACCCTGCACACTCTGTAATTCACTTCAAGAGACTGGAAAGGCACCAGACAGAATAAATCACCTTCACTCTGATGCTTAATTGGTTGTTTCAGACCTTCCCATTTCCAGAAGAAATCCCATTCCAGAGTGTATTGCTTTCTGACATTTCTAGGTCTTCAAATCACCCTTCACTCCCAATTGCAAAACAAATCCAAAACACTTCAGAGAAACATCAGCTTCCTTCAGACTTGGAAATAAATAAACACCAATTGCATCAGACAGCCCCTTTAAATTATTAGATCACCTACTCTGACAACTGCTTTTATTGCAGAGGTAAAAGAAAACAGAAACAGCCCTGAACAACTGAGCAGTTGATGTGAGAGTCCAGTAATTCCCAGAAAAGTTTTAGTTTTCCTAGAAACTGAAGCACGAAAAGTCTGCTGTGTCAAAACTGATTACAGGATATCTCGTTTCTCCAGCAGCTTAACTTTTAAAGAAAAAGTCTCAGAATTATTTGGAAAATCCTTTCACTTGGATGGCCACCAAACGTTCACACTGCCCGAAAAAAAGAGTTGGAAGAAAGCTGGAATTTTAATTCCAGAAATAATGGATTACAGCAGCTTTGTATTTTATGGCCTTAATCATGCAAAATCCCTGGGACACAACAAAATAAGCAAATACGTTTCAGACATTCACAAGGTGTAACTTGGGAGATCACAACACATGGAATAAAGCATTTGGCTCCACATGCTAGTGCTGTGATCCCAAACTAGAGGGCACTCTGCAGCTGCAAGTGCAACTTCCAGAATGGATTAAGTAATGAAGTCCCACTGTTTGTGCCAAATAAAAATCCTTTTTGTGGTCATGTATTAACCCTGGTGCCCTGACCGACTGCTGACCTCTGTTAATCTGCTTCATTCCTGCAGAACCAGGGTAAGTCACCTCTCTGGGCACCTGCTGGTCAGTGGGACAGTGGGACAGGGAACCTGCTCCACATCACTGGGAGTCACCTCTTCCTAATCAGATCTATCTATGGACTGTGGTTAAAAAAAAAAAAAAAGGAAAAATCTAGGGTGACTGTGGAAAAATCCAATTATTTCTATGTTTTCAGTTGCCATAAAAGAGACTTCTGAAAATTCAGCCTTCCCAGATTTCCGTTTTACTGTTGCAACCCAAGATTAGGACATTTATGTAACAGAGCAACTTCAAAGGAATCCATAGTAAGTGTATTAGGTGGAATTAGTACTGTGTTAGATTTCACCTGAGCCACTGCACTTGGCAACACTCAGCCTTTACGAATTCATAGGATTAAAACCAAACCTATAAGAAAAGAAAGAGGCTTCTTGTCAGCAGAGACTTGAAAATTGCTCCTGCTGCATTTCTCAGCTGACTCATCTCTTGAACAGCAAAAATAAATTTTGAACATTTTAGCCAACATGAAGCTTCCTGCTTAAATAAAACAAGTGTGATCTCTGGAAGCTTCAGTGCACACCAGATCCTCAGAAAAAGAATCAAATGGAGATTGCAGCCAGAGAAATTTGTCAGTATCCTTAAGCCCCTTTCTTATTGCAATCACTCCGTTAGCCTGAATTAAACATTCAAACATTCAGCTGCTCTCCAGGGCTAGCTAAGATTTCCTTCCTTCATGCATGCTTTGAATGAAGAAGAGCACGGTGAAAGGTGCGGCGCGCTCTGCCCACGATGCGCTCTGGCCTCGCTTCCCGCAGGGATCAGGGAGCAGGGGCGGGCCCGGGGCTGGGAAGGGGGGGAGCATGCGAAGGAAAAAGCAGCTTACGAGTCCTGTGCGGCTGGGCTTGCTGCTTACGGAGGAGGCCACCGAGCTCAGCGAGCTCAGCGAGGAGGCGCTGGGGCTGCGCTTCAGGGCCGTGGGTGTCGGCACCACCTTGCGCACGGCGGGCTTGGCCTTGGCCGGAGTCGTGGAGGGGAAGCCGATCTTGGTCACCTTGTGCACCGGGGCGAACAGCCCGTACTTCGGCTGGCACTGGAAATACCTTCCGAGGGCAAAGCAAGCACAGGAGAGCAGCAGTTAACTTCTTGTCACGTGCACTGGGTTCGTGGAGAATTCTAGATCAGGAGTATGGAAGTGTTAAAGGGCAGGGATCTCATCCTGATTGGATTGCAATTTTATTTAACACCAGGTTTGGAACAGGGACTGAAACAGCACAGTCGTATCAGACTTCAGAAATTCAGAGTAAACACTACAGCTCTAGTGCCTAAAAAATTCCATTCAGATTCAGTTTTATATCCACAGCTTTCCCCTTCATCACATTCCTCTGAGCTGCCAAGAAACGTGATGGCTGAGAGTTAAAAACAGAAATCAGATTTTAATTAAATCAAGTCGTTTTATATTTTATTACATACATCCCACTTATGCATATTTGATGATAGAGAACATGTATCTTTGGTTAAATATAGACAAAAGCCACTTATAATTTTAAGCTGTGATCATCTATGTTAAGGTGGGACAATTCTTGTAAAATCTCTTTTTAATGAGGTAAAAGACTGTTCTTTATGGCAAATGAGAATGAAAGTTAAATTAATTAATGCTTTCTGATTGTGACTTATTGGAGGAAATAACTACACTGCTCCAGGAGGCACCTGTTGGAACAGGAGATTCCAGCTCCTGGGATGCTGGAAGATTTCCCTTAAGTACAACTACTGGATATCCAGAGATTTCCTTAACTGAGCACTCCTTCCAAGCTGAGACATTCAAAAGAAGGAAATTGTGTTTTCCATTACCAGTCTATGAATAAAACTCACATGGGAGTAGAGATCAGCTCATCCCACGGATGTGAGAGAAGTGTTGGCATCAGAGAATTCAAACCATTGCACAGCAACCCTCCCCACCAGCAGCAGACAAGGCAGCCCTGGAGCCTCCCTCCCTCCCTCCCTCGATTTCAAATTTTGTGGAAGATATAAAAACCCAAAAGAGAATACAGAGAAAAACCTCATAAAGCAAATCTGGGGATGGACTGACCTCGTGCCAGCAACAGCTCCATCATTCTTTCCCAGGGGCTCATCCAGCTCTACTCCACACCATTCTCCTTTTGCAAAGTCAGTCTCTCCCAAAAAACGCACGACTCCAGCTTTTGTTCCTCCAACCTAAAGCAGGAAGACACACCTGCATTTAATGCATTTCCAAAATAAAACAGCAAATTCAGTGAAGAAGCTTTTGGCATAGCCATGTTCACAAAGCACAGGAATGACATAGTCAGTTCTTATTTCACATACACATTTTTTTGTCTATGAGTTTGTTTTAACGTTGAACAAATACTGATCTTCACAACCAAAAATATATTTAAAAAGACACAGTATAACCAGTGTAATGAATGCAATAGATTTGTGCTAGAGTTTCACATAAATTTCTACCAGCAGATAAGGACTTCTAAGGTCTGTTTATTTCTTATTCTAATTCTGTGAGGGAAAATAAAAGAAATGAGATGAGAAAAAAATCCTTTCATATTTTCTCCAAGGAATAATTCAGATAAACTACACAGTACAGCCCTCTTGTATTTAAAAGAGCTGATACAAAGCACGATACAGAGCACTTGGCAAAACTGTAGATATAACCAGCTATTTGAGTCCTTGGGGAGGGGAGAATCATTTCATCTTTTCTTCACTTTCAAGAATAAAAAAAACCCAGCCCAAACACTCCTAAATGAAAGCCTAGAAAGCAGTGGCTTTCAAACTTATAATATTAAATATTTACAGCCATTCCAATTATTTGCAATGTCTGTGAGCTACAGCTTTTCATAAGACCCAGGGGATGGAAGAATTAAATTAAGCGAAGAAGGAAAAGGTGTTGTGTGGCTGACACTTGCCAGGAAGAGCCACAAGCCAGGATTCCTGCAGTTCAGGAAGACAGTATGTTGTGCCCTAAATCTGTGCAAATCTGTTCAGCCTGCATCCAGCATTGTGAAAACAGGGACATGGTGATGAAAACTTCAAGAGATTCACAGAATCCCACATGGAAAACACAGCAATGGCTTGAAAATGCCCACCTGTGTTTGTACAGCCAGGAATATTGTGAGGCCTTGGCAGAAAGTGTGACTGAAACCTCCTATTAAAGACTGATTTTCCTTTTTGTAAACTGAAAAGTAAATTAGTATTTCATGTAATTCTTACAGCAGACATTCTATTTCTCAGGGGAACTTCCCAGGATTACTAGAGAACAACGAGCTCCTCGTGCCATAAATTAAGGTGCACGATCCCAGCACAGGAGAGAATTCACATTATTCCATCTGGGAAAAGTTCCCTCATGAGGTCACCTGTGAGGAATCGAGGACTTCATGTGTCCAAAAAGTCCCAAGTCAGTGTCCAGGAGCTGCCACACACATTTGTGCTGCAGCTTCTGGCTCCAGTGGCAAGATGAGGCTTCAGTTGATGAGGAAAAATAATCCTAATCCGCACAAACCTCAGAGAACCAGGGAGAATAATGAACCTTTTTTGATATTATTCAAGTGAGAAAGGTGGCAGAGGCACCTCTTGTCCACACTTAGGGTGGCAGCCCCTTCTCTGCCATTAGAAGCAGTTCTGGAACAACTGCAGTTCACCTTCAGATCCTGCTTTAAGTGGCACTGTAGCAAATTATTACTCTCCATGGAATAAAAACAAACCAAGTTTACAGTTATCATGACTCAGCCTAATATAGTAACTCGTAGAACCTTTGGTATTTGGTGCTCTTGGCAGAGAACACACAAACAAGCACTAGGACTGGCTTAGAAAAAAAAATTTTAACTACCCAAAGAGTTACAGAGAATCCAGATCTCTGGCACAGTGGTGAAGAGGGAATATAAAACACTGATAAAGTAATTTAAGGGGAAGAACTACCCCTTAAATTGATCGATGTGTTATTCACCCTCAGACATTATCTACTTCTTCTAAAGGGTAAATATCATTAACCTAAGTACAAGCACAAAAATAACTTTTAACTGCACTATCAGTCCATATTGAGTTTTCCAAGTTCTCCTTCTCCTTATTCCTTTTGTAGCAAGTTTAGGTAGATTTTTTTGTCTGCTTGGGTTTGTCTTGTTTTGTTTGGCATTTGTTTCTTTATAGATAAATTTGGAACACATCTTTAGGTGAAAAGACTGCTTAGTTCTGGTTAGAAGCTGTTGCCCCACTCAATTTTGTACTGTTTTCTACCTGAAAAAACAGAGTTAAATGAGAAGAGGCTCTACAAACCCATTTTAAAATTAGACAGGAAAAACAAAACAATGGCCTGGATAAGGAGCATCCCTTCAAAGACAATAGTCAGGTTTGGGGTTGCACAAAGAGATTCCTCAAGCTCCTTTTCCAGATCCCTTTAGCCAGACAATGGAATTTGATTCCTGTTTCGTGGTGTGTGTTTGTGGTGATTTTTTTAAACAAACCCAAATGAATCACCCAAACACAGCCACCCACCACCTTTGCATAGGAAGGTAAGTGGGGTGAGTGAGGTGAGAGGTGTCTGAAGCACCATGGTGGAACAGGATTAACTCCATGCAAGGATTCCCAGGGACAGGAAAAACTGCTGCAATCTGTTCCCTCCAACTCATACTGCAAATCAACCTCTAGGGAAGTAATTTTGGCTCCAGAAAAACACAGATTAAACCTGAGTGCAGAATATTCATCCTTTTCTGTTTCACACCTTGGCCCTGCTCATCTTCCACGTCTATGGACAAAATGTGAAGTGTTTATTTTGAAGAAACCACATTCAAACCACTAACTGGGAGGCACAGCCTGGAGGAATGTGGCAGTGCCCAGTGCCCCTGGACCTGCTCCAGCCCCTGCAGTGCCCATGACCCACAGGCTGGTGGGAGGCAGCAAATGCAGGAATTCAGATCCCAGAGCAGATGGGGCTGCACAACACGAGATCCCCGGGAGAAGCAGCAAAGTGACTCCTCTTGTAACCATGGTACCTGGGTTATTTTAAACAGGACTCAAGGAAGAATGCCAGAGGATTTCTGCTTTTTTCCAAACCCAGTCCAGCTTCTTTGAATAATCAGCAACCACACTTCTCTCCCTGCACATTCTGTGTGTCCTTACAAGAGCAGGAATCGGAGCACCCTGTGGCTGTAACGTGCTCAGAATCAATGAAGATCTATATGGGCAGTTTTGTTCAGTTTTAAGCAAAAGCTTTCTAAATTTCAACTTTAAAGACAGGGGAGCACTGCTTTATAAAGCCTGAGACTATTGAAGGCTTCCAGTCATTCACAGTGTATTTACCTCCACCTGCAATTAGTACCTGCAAGTAACAACACCAGCCCTGAGAGGAAAATAGTAATTTATTCCCTTGGTAGTACAATGTGAGGTGCTACTGCACAAGACAATATGGTAAAGGCTTTTCATGATGAATACTGCTGTACATGTACAGACTTAATAGTGCCATAAATGGGAAAAAAGATCCTGATGTGATTAAACGCAACTGTTCCAACCAATATGAAAAAAGAATTGTACTTTCAGGGTATAGCATCTATTACAGAAAAATTCTTTTTTAAAATTGTAAGATTCACAGCAACAAAAGGTAAAAAAACTCAACCTCAAACCACAAAACTAGTTACATGTACTAGCAGATCTACTTCTCAGTACTGCATGAAGGACTAAAATTAAAAAGGTCAGTTTCTAAAAGAAACAGGGGAAAAAATATTAAAAGGTTTCTGAAAGTTCTATGAAAAAATGGAGCACAACCACCACAAAGACAGTTTTCCATGACCTTCTCTCATGCTAAGGCAGGTCACTAAATAATGGATAGAGAAAAGAACTGCCAGACCTGTTCTCAGTCAGTTCTCACACTCAATACAGTCATGCTGTAAAATACAAAGCTGTAATACTCCAGAGAATCTAGGTTAGACTACAGGTCATGGTGAGGTGAGGAATTTTGCTTGGAACTCACCAGAGTTATGTCAAACACATGCAAAAAGAGATTAAATTCCATTTATCCAATTATACCTGAGCTTATATTAATTTGCTGCCAGATAAAGTGAAATAGCAAAATGGGTTTGGAAACCTGAAGTGGTTCAAAACCTCCTGGTGAAAGGACAGGGGGATGAACACGTCAGAGCTTGTGAGAACCATTGTGGAGCCACATTTCCAAAGATAAGGAGAAGCAGGAAACAAATAAACCAGTGTAATCCAGGGGGAAAAAAGAGAGATGGTCTAAAAAATGAGAGTGTGATTTGAGTAGTGCTCGTGGAAAAGAGGACAGGCAGGGTATGGGCACTGTCAGTGTAACAATGTCACTTATTCAAACCTGCCCAGAGGAGGTAAAAGGGGAATAAAAACTGCTCTGTCTCCCCTTCTGCCTGAGCATGAACTTGTGGTGACTCCTGAAAGCATCACTTGGACATTTCTGCATTTTCAGGACAATTCAGCACCACAATGTGCAGCACTTGGAAAAGCAAAACACATCCAGCCACACAGAGCCTTTGAAACACCTGGGATCCACTAATCAGGATTTAATCAGAATCAGCTTCCTCTTGTTTCTCCAAATTTAGCAGAACTGTTTCCAGCTGGCAGCAGAAATTGTGTTTAATTGATTTGTTCACCCCTTCAAGGCCAGAGGGGACAGAGGGTTCATCTCCCCTGGTTCTCATGGAACAGGTCCTTTACATTTCACCCAGTTCCATCTGTAATTAACCCTGTAACTGTCCTGAGCTCATTTCTGTGGGGATGTTTTTGGAGCAGAGCTGATATCCATCAGGACACACGCTTCCACTGACAGGCTGTTTTCATACTTAATCACTCCATTGTTCAAACATATTTAAATGTCAAATAAACCAAATCTGACTGTGGCCTCTGGCCACTGGCTCTCATTATGCTTTGTTTTGGGAGATTACAGAGCTCTGCAGCATCCACTATGCAGGTGCACACAGGTTTTAAGCAAGACACCTCAATCTTTCCCTTTGAACATTGACAGCTTAAATCCTTAAAATATTTTACTGCAAGATACTTTCTCTTGCTTGAGTCATTTTCCAGCTGTGTTCTGAATTAATGCCAAATTCCAATGGCTTTTTCAAATAACTAAGGATGTAAATATACAGAGTTCTTAAATCTATCTATAAAGTCCAGTGCTAATTTTGAAGTTAGACTGTTAGACAATATTCAGAACATTAAAATAATAATCCCACCACATAACTCTATAATGGCATTTTCTCCATTAAATCTAGTTTCAGAGAAGGATGCAAAACACATTTGACGAAACTGCCGTGTTTTAGTTTGTCACCATTTGCTTTCTCTGTCAGTTTTTGCCTTTTTCGTTGAGATTAGACAGATATTAGATCTTTCCTTCAGATATATTACATATTTCCTTCAGACTATCCTATTTCCTTCTGGGCATACTGACATAACATCCAACACTGGATCAAGGCTTGACTGGAACAGTGTTAGAACATCTCCCAAACTTTAAACTGGCCTCCCTAATTCAGATTTTTCAACCTAGCAATTCTGTGACTAGCAGGACTAATGATGGCACTTTTCCTGTGGCATTGGATATTATGGTTGAGTGACTTCACTATCTAAAAATGCAAAAGTGACTTCTGCTGTTTCCACTGATGGGAACAGGATTCAGACAAGCCTTGGTCCTCTGATGTGCAAAGTTCTGTGAAGGCAAATTGCAGCTTTTCCAGAACTGGTGGGCAGAGTCTCCACCTTCTATTGGGCTGTTTCCATGGAACTTTGAGGAATTTGCTTTGAAACCTCTCCATTTCTACCCAATTTGGTTGCAGTTGACTTTAAAGTTCAAAAGCGTGGCCAAAGTGGGCAAAAAACCTCACATGCAATAAGATTCTCACACACTGGCCTATCACACAGCCCTTCACTTCCAGAGAAAACAGTTTTGTAACTAAAACTGACATGCTATTGAGGTTCAATTCATTCATCCAACTCAAAGGAAACAAAAAAAAAACCCCTAACAGCAATTCCATACTACAAAAGCCACATGTGAATTCACCAACACCACAAAAAAAAAGCAAAGACTAAAATAAGCAAATAAACTGTTCTTTCTCCCATCCTGTGCTGAAATGACTGAGGACAACGTGTTCCTGGATATTTCCCCTTGGGAAGGCTGGGAGAGGGGAAGGGAGCCAGGGAATCCACACACAAAAAATGAATTAACTATGACCAAAGCATGTGGGGACCTCACCAGCCCCTGCCATTACAGCCCAGGAACTCACATGCAATTAGAAGTTAAATAAGGAGTTGCCAAAACAGAGTGACTCAGACATGACTCGTGCCTTATTCCAAGATAAATTTAACACCTTCATTGTGAGCAGATAGGTAATGCCATGTCCTGAAAAATGCTTCAAAGTAACATTAAAAGAAAGCAGAGGTTTGCACAGGGAAAATCACCTGGATGATGAATTGCAGGCAAAGCCTTTGGATACCCCTTATCCATCAGATATTTTCTCATACATCTATTTCACGCTGTAGGAGCCACTTAGCAAATTAATCTGCATCACACATTACAGTATCCAAAACACTGTGCCTAAGCAGACACACATAAATATAAGAATTACTTTCATCCGTGACTTAATATGACAAAGCCATCAAAATACCTCACAGTAACCCCAGCTCAAGGATAAAGCAAAAGTATGACTAAGCAGTTAAAACTGTCACATTTGATGGAGGAGGCTCAAGGGAAGAGCCCCAGGAGAGCACAAAACAATCACATATTCCCAACTTCCAAATTTTCATTCCTTTTCCATGCTCATATGCATTGTACCAGATATTTTTGCACTGTTTTAACTATAACACCACCAATGAATTTTTCATACCAGTTAAATACTGTCATAGATTTTTAAGCAGACTAAGCTCAGAGGTGCATTCAGAAAGTTGTACAACCCAGAAAAAGGAAACCTTAAAAACCTTAAAGGACAATGCTAAAGGGAGAAACTCCTCTCTACACGTCAAGTTTCTTTTTCCCTTGGTTGCTTTTCAGGGCCCTGGAATGTAATCAGTTGACAGCCCTACATCATGTTTACTGGCAGATAGGTTACATGGGTGGAAACAAATCTGACAATAATCTCCTATCAGGCCCTGCCTGTTCCAGCACCAAAGACCTTGGGAAGAAACAACACAGCAAGGAGTAACTTGGAGGCAGCTCTGTAAAACAGGAATAAAGAGAAATGAGATGTCATTCATGCACAGGAAGAACTCTGCAAAAAGGCCACATCAGCACATGGCTGTAAATTGAGTTTGCATCTTTCTGTGAACATATGGACGGAGGCCGAGTTGCAGCTTTACAGCTCAGCCCTAGAAGCAGCAGATTTGGCAGCCTGTGATGAAGCTGTAACTGGTTAAATGAATGAAAGCACTTTAATCCCTTGAGAAGGCTAAGGCCCCTTAGGTTGATAAGATTTTTATTTATTTATTTAAAATACAGCATCTGGTCCCTTCAGGGAAAAGCTGCTGACGCTGCCAAAGCCGCTTCAACTTTTGGTACGGGCAACAGTTGTCACATAAAGCAGATTCTTCTCTTTTATTAACAAGTTGGCTTTGTTTTGGTTGGGTAGTTCAGGGGGGGTTGTTTGTTTGTTTTTAAAATCAACTTTGCATCGGGCTCTTAAGAAATCCTAAGTGTGCAACACCAGGGCAAACAGGTTCTCTGGCCACAACTCAAACAGGAAACCCGAACTGGCTGAGCCTGAAAGTAATTTGTTTTCTGAATTGGTTTTCTGTTGTTCTTTCCCCGTCTGGTTTAGCACCGAGCACAGAACTTCCACTGGCACTTCTTGCACAGGAATTCTTATTCATAGCAGGTTCAAATGCTGAAGCTGGAGCCTGATTTTCAGCAGGAAAATCAGCTGCAGTTCTGGCACTGTGCCATTAACCCCGGAAATGCTGGATGAGGGCAGTGAGGGAAGTGCAGATTTCCACATCAATTTTCCTTTGTTAAAGAATCGCCAAATACAAGATCAGGCTGTCCAGAGTTAATGTTCTAACTGTTAAATCACATCCAGATTCCAGAACATACATCATATGTTAAGAATGGAAATTATGCCTAATACAGAGCTGTTTGGATTACTCTTTGCATTAAAAACTCTTCTTTGGTTTAGCCCTGTTTTTATCCAGTAAAAATACATCAGTGCACCCAATGAAAGGCTGAATAGTGAATTACAAATAATAAACCACAATTCTTTGAAATATCTACCTGTATTTTCAACGTCTCCACATACTATCATGAGGTATTGTTGGTTTCTTGCTAATGAAAGGAAAATTAAGCAGAAGGTTGCTGAATATGGCTCAGATACACTGGGATTTGAGGGAGACATTTATCATCAGAGAGACCCAAGATAGCAAAACACAGGGTGCTGTTTCAATTTATCATCTTTGAGGAGTCACCTACAGAAATCTAAAGGTCCTTTTCCACTAGAACACCCATTTAGGGCTATAATACTTCAGTGAACAGTTGTGTATTCACTCAGTTTGATTTGCTTTTGATTTGACCCCTCTGGAATCTCAAGAAAGAGAACTTCTAAGACAACAGGACAATGGGAATTTCTCCACGATTATTGTATTTCCCTTACGGGCATTGATGTCTACCATGAGTTATTTTTCTGATGTTTACAACTCAATTTAATGGCCTGGAAATGTCTTCTTGAAATTGAGGGGAAAAAACAGGAAAGGTTGGAGCTGATTGTTGTAAGTATTTTTCTGCAGGCACCCACAGCTGACATATCCAATACCTTGAAGTACTGTCTGTTTTGATGTCAATGTCTTTTTAATATACAGGGTCTTTTGGGAAAAGAGGTTTTCTGCCCCCTGAAAAAGCAAGGCTGCTTGTTTTACCTCTTTTTATCTCTGTATCTACAGCACTGTTCAGCACAACCTCACATGAGATGCTCTGAGCAAGCCTGGTTTTGAGAATACACAGGTGAACACCTCACAGCTCTAGTTGGGTTTTTGCAGTGGAATTTATTTTCTCTGGCATTTCTTTTCTCTGGTTTTTTTCCCTTTGGAAATTTTCTTTCTTTTACTTCTCTGGAATTTCTTTTCTCTCACTCTGAATAAGTGTCCCAAACCTGTATGCAACCACTATTCTTCCTAATGTTATATGAATGAAGGAAATATCATGGAAGGTATGTGCTTTCATAATCAAATAAATCAGGGATACATTCACTGGAAGAAGCTTCCTTTATTACTAACCCTTTATATTTTGAAGATTCTCCTGTAGCAGTTTGGGAGGACTCTAACATTGGACCATGTAGCATTTGGTAATTCTAACTTTAAGTGTACAAAAGACTGGTGAAACAACTAGAGATCAAAGGAATAAGAAAATCAGCCCAGATCATCTTTTCTCTCCACACAAAACAATACAGTGGAGCTTTAATCACCTCCTCAAGACTTCTTTGCTCATAACAACCTTTAATCAAACCACCTCATCCCAGCAGCACTGGTTGAAGCAGCAGTTTGCTGGGACAATGCAGGAGCAAATGTGAGGAGTGACAGATCCTTTTCCTGGAGAGGAGCAGAATTAACATCTCTGCAGGAACAGGAGAATGTTCCAGCAAAGCTGAGCTGCTGGGAAAGCCTGAAATTGAACCCAACCTTTCAGGTTCAAACTTGTGCCCAATTTGCATCTGTGCAACACAGAAAGTTGAGATGTGAATTAGTAAACACTGTTGGAATGGCCTCTTGCTCCTTGCCAATCCATACTGGGCAAACAAAAAAAATAGTAAGATTTTGCCTTTTTTAGTTGAAGTCATCCAAAACTAGCCAGTTATCAGCAATAAAAAGAAACTTAAAGTAATTTAACTGATCCATTCAAGGTAACTCCCATTAAGGACATTTTAGAATCCAAGTCAGAGGACAAAAATGAACAGATTGAAATACCTCAGTGTAACACTCCACACCCTGAGATCACACACTAAGATCAATAAAGTTGAGGCCATCTGATGTCCATTCTGGAATGTAATCTTGGCTGATGAGCTGTGCCTTGCCCATCTACGAATCTGCCCTTTAGGACATCATTTTCCAATTAGCTGTTTTAATAGGACTCCCAAATGAGCTTTTGTCTATCATGAATTCATTGCTCTGAGCTGCAGTTCTACGCTGCTGGAGGCTCCCTGTTCTCAAACTGCAATTCTCAGCAGTTGTTTTCCCCACGTGTCCATAATCATCAAAAACCCTTCACAAAATACTCACAGCAGTTGGTCCAAGCTGCAAGAACTGATGGATGTTGCAGCACTGAGCCCCTGCAGCCCTGCAATGGTGTGGTCAGAACACCTCACGTGGCTGTGACACCACACTGTCACTCAGAGGGGAAATTCTGTGCTGAGGTGGGACTGGCAACTTCCACCCAGCCTTTCATCCTCTTGTGCAACATAATAATGAAAAGGGGCTGCTGTGAGCATAAATAAAACCCAAGAGATGTGGATCAGGCCAGGTGGATTTGTCCCTCAGGTGAAGCAGGAATAGCTGAGCAAGTGGCACAAGTGACAGGCAGGTCTTTCCCAACAACTGGTGTTGGTTGGAGGTCCTGAGGACAGTTCCCAGTGTCCTCAACTCTACAGTTCACAGTGCAGGACAGGAATTCAGTGTCAGGGAAAAAAAATATTAACAGATGAATCAATTATTCAGCCAAGCTTAGGATTATTTGAACTAACCTGGCCAATTAAGATATTTACATCTGAATTATTATTAGACATGACAGCAGAGTCTGGGATCTATTAAAATAATTAGCATGGGATCCCAAAGGATTAAAAAAGAGTAAACAAGGATCCTGCCCCTTTAACATTCATATTCCTGAGTGTCTTTGGCTGCTATAGAAATTATAGTTATGCAGCACCAACATACTGTGCTAGGAACTGCCCCAAAACCTCAAACTACAATTTGATGACTCAAAAGGAAGATTCAAGGCAAACAGAGGTAGCAGAGAGAATGAAATACTAAGTTTAACTTGCCCTACTTAACAAACAGAATTTGGGACCTTATTATTATCAAACTGTGGTACTTAGGATATGCTGCTTCTGCTATTTGTACTAATTAGATGCAGGGAAGGAAGAGTGATGCCTTCACAGGCACCAGAGAATTCTCCCACCCAAAGAGGACACCCCAGAAGGGCTCACAAAGGTCCTTAAGGAAAGGGCAAACAAGTGGTTAAAGCCCTGATGCTGCCTGGAGGACAACAGGGCTCAGTCTCTGACAGAAATAGCCAGGGATAAACCACAAATCTTTGTTTCCATTGGCACTCCAAGAAAACACATCTCAGCCCAAATCCAGCAGTCAGCCAACCCCTGCCCTCACTTCACCTTTGTCTCCTTCTTCAACTTGGCCCTGTGTTTTAAGCTTTTCTCGAACAGAAAGAGGAGTCAAACTCTTCCTTTAAAAATACAATAAACTGAATTAAAATATCACTCCACCTTCACTGCAGAATTGTTGTCTGGTGGGGCAATGCAGGACAAACAGTAAAGTCCAGGGGATTTTTTTCTATACAGTGTCCTGACACTAATCCCAGGAATGTTTCTATGCCAGGCCACTTGCATCTCCCTAATGGAAATTCTAAAATTATATCATAAATAAGAAAAGATTGTAACAAAGTAAGAGTGAGACAAATCTTCAGCTTAATGATTCACTCTAGTAAATCAACCCTAAAATCAGGTCTCTGTTACAGTGATCATAGATCTGCTGGGCATACAGAGATCATTCCAGTTATATATGATGGCTACATAAATAGTCTTTAAATTAAGAATATAACATACACAACCTATTACCTGATAATTCTTTTTTAAACAACGTTAAAACTAATAAAGCAACTCCCTTTTAAAAAGGTGAGATGATACACTGGCAGAAGCATTTAGGGGTCTGAATTTAAGAAGGGCAGCCAAGTAATGTGGCACATCCCCAAGAGCACACATAATTCCTGGCTGATCAGTGGCGTTATGTGACTGCTTCTGTTCCTGCCTATCACCACTCAGGAACAATCAATTATTGAACTGTTTGCTTTCTAAATATTCAGCCCTGGACAGGGCAGAAGACCTGCATGGAAATCTCACATGCTTGGTTTTTATTTAGCATGAATGGAGCTATTGAAGATATAAAGAGAAAAGCTACAAACATGTTGTTAAACACAATGTTGTGTTTTAAACAGCGGCAAAATGTAATAGATTAAAAACTGCCAAAATAACCATTTCATCTTGGTACTGCCAAGATATTCCCACAGCATGCAAAGAGCTTGTTCACAGAAGACACTACACAAAGAAAGCTACAGCATAAATTTGCATTGTCTTAACCAAGGAAACAGCAGAATAGTTTTGAACACTAGCAGAAGTTTCAATTAATCAATCAAAAGCAGACAGGGAAATCTTACCAGAACTCGATCTCCAATTTTGAGCTCCCTTTCTCCTTTTTTTAGTGATCCAGCTTCCGAGAGATTTGATATAGATTCACTGGCAGTTTTGGAAAGATTGCTAATCTGAGAAGGAGTTACATGTTCCTTAGCAGCAAGGGGGGTTTTCTGTGGGATTCCTGAAGGGGGGAGTGCAGCAGTGGAGGAGGACACTGCACTAGCAGCTGATGTGGATGTTGGGGACGTGGCTCTGGAAGCGTGAGCTGTCTGGGTACCATTGGCTTCATCCTCTGTCACCACTTTCCTGGTGAGTTTTGACGGCCTCGTGAATATTCCCCTGAGGGGTTCACACTGGAAATAGCGAACTCCAGCCACGGAGCCATCGTTCTTCCCGATGGGCTCATCCAGGACAATCCCCGCCCACTGGCCCGGAGCAAACTGCGTTTCCCCCAGGAACTGGATGAAGCCGGGTTTGTTCCCATTGACCCAAACGCGCTCCCCGACTCTGAAATCATCCACAAACTCCTCGTGTGCATCTGCAGGGGCTGTGCTTGAGGCCTTCTCACTGGGAGCTGCTTTTTCTGCTGGAGCTGGAATCAAAGCACAGTGCGAAACAGTGGGAAACAAACACACCAATATTCCAAAAAGCATCATTACTTAGTTTCAATGGAACAAACATCTGGAAAAGCAACATTTCTAAAAGGAAGATCACAGCTCTTAATTTTCCTGTGCAAACACTGTAATCTCTGGGAAAAAATAATTCAAAATCTAAGGACAGAGATATTGAATGCATTTAATGAAAGTTTTGGTAAAACTCTTGTTAAAAACACAGATCTGACTTCAACAACCACCAAAGCATTTTTATCATGACAAGCTTTCTTTGAGGAAAATTGCTTGATCTCCAATTAGCAAGCTTTAGATTTCTGGTAAGTTTACATGTAATTTTTTAAAATCAGAAATACAACCAAAAATACATTGGTGTAAACAGTAAAAATAGTGTATACTACAGCATTCAAGGTACTTTCTGTCAGAAGATGAGTAAGATGTTAAGATATTTAACTATTCCTTACCAGCAGCAACAGGTGTAGGTGTTTTCAGCAATGTACCCCCGTGCTTGATGGTCTTTGAAGGAGCCTTAAGTCCACTTGGTTTTAACATACTCATCTTTTTGCAATACCAGTGGTTATCCTCCTCGTCTGTAGCAGCTATCTTTTTCAAACATGGATAAAATCTATTGTTCCAGCTTTTTCAACTCTGGAATAAACCTGTATATAAAAAGATTAGACAGGAAAAAAGATCAGTGTTAACTCCTGCAGAAAGGATTTCTATATATACACAATCTGTGTGTAAAATGCATTATAAAAGCTGCTTTGCAGTAGCAACCAGCAGCATTTCCAACTCCTCATCTTTTGAAGGCCATTTCCTATTAAAACCTAAATCATCAAAAGAACTCACTTTGCTGAATGCTGCTGTATTTATCTCGAGATTTAAACTAAAAGGCTATTTTAAGAAAGAAAAACAAAGCCCTTAACAGCATAGCTAACATTACACATAGATTTAACTGCTCCACACACACGACTGCTTTCAGTCACATTTTTCCAGCATTGCAACATCCCAGCAAAATCTTGAGAGCAGAGAAATAACAGCAAGAGAAATCAAGACAGCCAGGAATTTCAGGATAAAAGGAGTAAGGTTTCTAAGAGATTGGAACTGAAAAGCTTGAATTGTTTAAGAGTTACATGATGACAACTGAAAAGCAAAGAGCTACCTCAGCTCTCTGTGACCTCGGATCACAAGATACGCTGGCTCGCAGTCCCCACCAGTGCCCCAGCTAAGAGGAGGGACTCTTCCCAACGTTGCTAGGATAGAACTTGGAAGCCAGCTCCAAGCTTTTCAGGGAACTGTGTTCTGCCACGGGAGGCATCTTCTTTCTGATTACAAAAGCTTCAGAAAGGCTTTTTCATCTCTAATGAAAAATCTGTATTTTTTTACCTGGAATATGAATTCAAAGCCGAACTTCAAGGCGAGTGCTCTCCCCCCTCTTCAAAGGAATAAACTATTCTGTGTGAACACAGCTTGGCTTTGTGCTGACTTTTACATGAGGCACTGCCAGAACAGCTACACCACTTCAACAGCAGCAGCACACACCTCAACAAAAACCTGAAGGGGAAAAGGAAACAGGCACGCAGAGGGTTTGCTCAACTGTTTGCTCAGAACACGTCAAACAAGAACTACAAAGCAGGTCCCAGTCCTGCCCTTTACTCAGCACTCTGGCACCTGTCAGAACACAAAGTTGGGCAGCTGCAGCCTCCCAGTGCCCAGGGGTGCAAACTGGGAGCTCAGCACCCAGTTAAAGGTAAAACAAGCCTGGCAGAAGGAGAGGCAGCTCTGCTGCAGCAAGGAGAACTAAGGAGAATAAACCAACCCTCTCTTTATGTACCAGTCTGAGATTTATCCCTCCTGTATTATGAATTATTAATCAGTGTTCCTAAAAATCAATTCACAGCTTTGTGAACCTGAACACCAAAGTGAAACATTCCTCATGCTATTTCCAGACCTGCCATGCCAAACTCAAGGCATTTTCTAAGTCTGCAATAATGCTATACTTTAAAAAGCATCAATTACCACTTTGGATGTAATTGTATTTGCCTACAATTTAAGTTCTGCTCCATGAAAATGATGAAGTGCTGGGAAGATTTCTGAACCATTTTTTTTCCTGGTGTTGCCAGAGGTTTGTCACCCACCTGCCTGCATAGTTCCTCATCCTTCTTTTTAGAAATCCTCTAAAATTGCACTTTGATCTTACACACCAAGGGTCTGAAAAGCCTTCTTTTCTCTCTTACACGTGTGCTCCCTTCCTCAGGCTACAGGCCCCATTCCCTCCTCTCCAATTCCACAATCTCCATGCTTGCTTCCCTTCCTTTCCTCCACCCATCAAAATCCATGAAACAGAAAAACTCCACATGATAAAGAAGGATTTGATACAAATACAGCAGGAGAAGCATCGTGGTCAGTCCCTTTTAGTTCAGCTAGTGCCAAAGACCAAACTGATAGAAATTTGGGCCAAGGGGAGTCCTCCTTAAGGAAGATTTCTCCTAAAGCCTGGAAGCTGGGACTGTTCCCCAGCACTCTGCCGTTCTTTTCTGTACATCACCCCTTTTTTTGTCCCAAAAGACCATTCCAGCACCATCACAACTGCATTGTGCAAGGACAGGTATATCAAGAGAAAGCACACATTACATTACCACCCAAATTACACTTTGCCAGTTTCAGTTAATTATTTATTAATAGATGGTTAACAAGCCTCTGTTCAACAGAAAGTTAGAATGTTCTACCACTGCATTTCTTGGCTTGGGGTACTCATTCATAGTTTAATCTTGCTCCCCACAGTCATGGGTTATATATTTGCTGTGTCATTTGCTTTTCTCAACACACAGGCCTTCAGCTAGGCCAGAAGTAACACAATCCTTCATGTCCTGGTTTCAGAGTTACTGAAATTGTAGCTTAATTCAGACAAAATGAAAGCTAAGATTATAGGCAACACTTTTTTGATAAATGACTGTCTCACTGCAATAGTTAAAATGCAACTTTTGGTCTTAGGGACAAGGCCTTTGGAGCAGCATTGCATAATGGAGCTCATAAAACACATAAATTTGCATCAAGTGATTTTAGGCATTACACACTCCAACATATCCTAACAGGCTCCAGATGTCAATGATCTCATTTTAGTTCTCATAAAAGACAGCCGCTCACTGCTTGTCTCAATTTGTTCTTTCCTCCCATGAATCTGTCTCAGCACTCCTGAAAAAGGATCCTTATAACCAACAGGCAAAAATATTCCTGTGTCCCAAAATATCCCATCAGGAACCTCAGGAAAGGTCCAGAAAGCCTCTGATAATATATTCCACTGAAGTGTTCTAACAATAACAAAACCACGCATAAAAAGAGATTTTAAGCACAACATTTACATTTGTGCCATTACTGGAAATATATGACTACACACAATATTAATTTAAACTGATTAATTATATCCTTATTCTTATTTACCTTTTACAGACCTCTAAGTACTGCATGGATCAAGCAGCAAGTAGGGAACCACTGGTTTAAGTAAATAAATCCTACTAATGTGATAATAGATATGAATTCTGTGGGCAAGCTAGTATTAAAAATAAATAAATAAAATGTAGCCACATAACCCTGAATTACAAAAGCAGAGTATTTTCCAACTGTCAGAAAAAGAATTCCTGTAATAAAAAGAAAGCAGCTGTCCAATGTTCCTCTCAAGAATATTTTCAACAAATAGTGCTCCAAAAAGAACTAAATTAAATAAGAACACCAGGAGAAAAGCCTCAGCTCACTGTAGTCACGACAAGAATTCAGGAGTACCAGTGGAACCACAGAATAGTTAAGGTTGGAAATGACTTCTAAGATAATTAAGCCTAGCTTTGCCTAGTTCTTAAAAACATTTCAAATGAAAAAGATTAATATTTAACTTAGTTAACACCATTAACAGACTAAATACTGGAGGAAAATGCCTTCCAATGCCAATGCATTTCCAAGCTCAAAAAGAGACCACTTGATTTGTTAATTGTGCTGAGCACAGAGGTGCTTTGCAAAACACATATAAACAGTCCACTAAAAGATAAAGAGTAAATATTCTAAAAGGTGTAGAACAGATAACTACTGCAAAAATCTCACAGAGACCTACAAGCAGAGACCATCATATGCAACCCCTGTGGCAATCAATAATAGGCACCTAGAAAACAAATTCCCATACCCTGAGGAAAAGGTAAAACGACCCAAATAAACCAGAAAATCCTTCTGCAGAAAAGCTAAATGGAAAATATATTCCAAAGACCACCACAATGCAGTAACTTCACCTTCCTGAGAGAAAAACAAACCCAGCACAAGAAGCACTGTTTGAAATCTCTGCCTGAACAGCATTTCTTAAATACCTGTTTCATACTCGTCATTCAGCTGCTGCTGCCAAGCTTGATGAAGCTCATGAATCATTCCTCAAATACCTGCAGTTTAGAGAAAGTAACTTGGAATTTTGAACCCCTCCAGTCCATGAGTTACTCCAAGAGCTCTGACCCTGCAGTTATGAACGCAACTCCTAAATTACAGAGTCTTTAAAACTAAAGCATATAAACATGTTCTGTGTGATTCATATCTAATTCCTACAGCTCCCAAATTTGTATTTGCAGTCTCCTGGGCTGTTGTTACACTCTGGTAAAAAGTGAGTATATATATTTACAAAAGCACTTAATGCTTTTAGTTAAATTTATAAGCTTTTGAAATTCATACCTGATTTTAAAATACAACCCCATTTTGGCTTTGAACAAAATCAATGCCTTCTCCTTGCACTGCTCCTTGCTGCTTGCTACCTCTTGGAGAATATTCCTCTGTGTGCAAGAATGATCCAGATCAGAGCCAAACTTCTGGAAGATTCTGAGGGGAGTAATTAATGCACAGCAGGTGCACAAACTGACCAGACTGGGACATGCCCACCAGCATCCCTACAGGAACAATTCTGGACGAGGGGGGCACAAGAGAAGTGGAATCCTGGAACAAAAATCTTCCTGATCCTGACTCCTCCTCTGCTGCACTCTGGGTCTATTGGAGAGATTTCTTACTGGGCACCCAAAAAGTCTGAATCACCATTTTGCAAGCAATGGATTACATTTTCAATGAAATGTTCCAGAGCACACAATATCCATTGTAAATGTCTCCCTCAGCTTCAAAGTCAGCCCTGTACAATTAGAAGTTGCTAAACCAGAAGGATGGATTTGGAAGGCCTCATACATCCACTTCACAGAGCTTCTCTGGAGTTCCTGGCCACTCACTACTTAAATACAACTATTTTGGAACAGTGTACTCACATCCAGGTCTCTCTGCATTGATCACTGAAGCCAGACAGTGAAAAGGCAAATGAACTTTTCTCTGACCCTCACACTCCTGACTTACTGCAAATTCCATGTGTTTTGTCAGCTCTGATGCATTTATTGAATGGGCAGCAAGTTCAGACTGAAACACACCAGAAAGCACCGTAGGCATTTGTTAACAAAGCCAGGCAGAAACAGCAAATTATGGTGGGACTGGGGTAACACCCTCTGCAGAGGCCACTGTTAAACCAAACTGAGCATCTGAACACTGCTCGAGGATTTAACTGCACTGCTCAGCAATTACACTGAGCAATTAGAGGCATCTTCAGGTATCAGTCATGTTGAAGCTGATATAATTTAAGAAAGAATTTATATATAAAACAAACAGAATTAGGAATTTAAGATTTCAATAGAAGAAGAGTTGGCATTTGGAAGTCAATATTTGATTACTCATTCAACACATAGCAATTAGAGAAAGGGAGCATTTAAAACATGGCTTCAAGTTTCATTTTGTCTTCCAGAAACCATTGATTTTTATGTCAATTAATCAAGTAATGTGATGATCTGAATATAGCCTTCAGATACATGACTACTAGAAGAAAAGACATTTAATTCAATGTTGGTTATGCCAAATGCCATGAGAACATATTTATTTGGGTTACTGTGCTCTGCTTAGTGCCAACATCAAAACATGAGGGATGGCACGTGCCAATCAAACCAGTGTTTTGTACCTCACCTTTAAAGGTAGAAAAAAAATTGTATTTAAAACTCTGCTGATCAGATAGAAAATAATAAAAGGAACACAGACCTTTCAGATCTGCTGTTTGCAGGTACTAGAACACGAAATAAAAATTTAGGAAGAAAATAAGCAAGAATGTCTCATAACTTGCACAGAATCCTTATGACATTCTGCTTCTGCTTTCCAGCCCAATCCAACACAACCATCATAGGAATTCCAGAGGTAAAGCCTTCACAAAGGCACACACTCATCCTACAGGAACCTCAAAGCCACAATTTCTTATATTCTGTTTTGAACATAAATATGAATTTTACAAGGGACAGACTCTTGAAGAAGTGCATCTCAATTTAATCAGGCATAACTATTAAATTAACAAAACAGAAGCGTTCTTGCTCTTCTTGCCTTCACAGTAGATACCAGGATAACTCCAGGAAATTACTGCTGCATGCAAGTTTTAGTAGGGCTTTAGTCTAATCCAAACACAGTTTGCTTTTGCTGCCATAATAACACGAGCCCAAAGCCTGCAGGAATTTGGGAAGTTTGCCCACTGGGATGACACAGCTCCTCTGACAGTGGCACTGATGTGATGAACTCAACCTGAAACGAAGAGTTACAAAAACCAACAGAAACTGAAACAGAGCTATCCTATCAGTGGCAGAGGGCCTGAAAAACCTCCCAGCTCTGTTTTCCAGGGCACTGGTTTAGGTAAACATTCCTTAGTCTGAGGCAAGCAGAGTGTGTTCAGTGAGGCAGGACCACGCAGGGATCTCCAGAGCAGTTCAGGGCTGTAACACAAACACTCTGCCTTGTCATCACTCATCCCACCACGAAACCACCGCACCCCCAGCTAAGGACATCCCCAGAAATAGCTCTGGGTTTTCACTCCAAAGAGCAAATCCCTGGTTCCTTAAGATCTCAAAGATGCTCCCTCTGTCTTGTACACTGAGAGGGACTGGGGAATCCCAAAGCCCCACAGCACTGTCCCTCATTAAGGACATGGGAACCTACAGCTCAACCAGCAGCTTTTAGATTTATTTCTTAACTGAAATCAATAGTAGAAGTTGTATTTCTGTACCACAGAGATGACTGAGACTGTTCTCTATGTGAATTCACAGATCACAGGGTATTCAGAACCAAAGACTTTTAGATCATCTTTCAACATCAGCCAGGCCTGCACACAAACCTGTATTTCTCCTTTGATTTCCACCTGTTGGGTAATTTCAACTAAATAAAATAAAAGGCAGGAGATCTCTAATAAAAATAAATCCTATTCCTACAAGTTTCACAGAAGCACGTGAACCAGGAGAAGGGAGACTTGTCAGAGTCTTGAGTTTCTCCCAGTACCTTTAGAACAACTGATTTCTGAAACAAAGAATTTGCCATCAATACATTTGACAGCAGCAGGCTATCAGTTTGTTTGGAGATAATATAAAACTCGAACTTAATATAGTTAGGAAGGCAACCATCACGAGACCCAAATCCACTGAACATTGGTTTTAGGGAATTGCTAAGTTGTTAAATAAGACACAAGGCTGTTTTCCTACCTTGGGAAGTGCAGGATATTTGCTGCAAATTGTATAAACAGGATTCTCCCAGAGAAGGCCAGGGAAAGGGAAAAGGCGGGGTAAATTCCTATAACTCAAAACTCTACTAAGAAGAAGATGAATCAGATCAAAGATAGTAAGAGGCTTAGGACCTGAAACCATCAGTCAGATATTACAGCACTGCTATGAGGAAGGCAATTCATCAAAGCTTCAGCTCTGCTTATGGATTTTAATTCTGCATCAAGGACATTTTAAGTCACCCCATTTTATCATTCTAGAACTTGCTATGCTCATTCACATTCCTAAATGCCTCAGGATCCTCAGTAAAGAAACACTGAAACACAGACTGCTGAATATGAAGTACAAATGAGAGAGGATGTCTGCAACACTAAAAAACTATTTCAGGCCAGCAATTTGTGAGTAATTTTTTCTCAATCTATTGCTATTTCAAACGCAGCCTGATCAGTCTTTTTAAAAAGATTCTGCCTATCTTTAATTAATCAGGAAGAGCTGATAATTGTTAATATGATGCAAACTCTAACACTTCAAGATGCCGCTGTGCACACACATTATAAAAACATTGCTGCTCTGGTCTATTAAAAGATCACAAAGCACATGATCCTCCCTCCTCAGCACATCATTCCCTACAGAAGGAGTCAAGGATTGAGGAGCAGAGAAAGTTTCCAACTAAGTAAATAATTGCCACCTCTTCTGCTAAGCCCATTATCATCACTTACTAATTTCCCCGATTTTTCCCAGGAAATTCTTGTCTTTCCCCAAAGACCTGAATTTCAATGAGAAAAAGAACAATTTGTTTGATGATAATGCACTTCAACCATCCCAAGAAGTGCAATAATCATGATAAAATGAGTAGAGCCTCAAGTTTAAGTTATTTGGGATCTACAATTTAAATTTTGAGAAAGAAAATACCATCTCCTGTCAGCCTCAAACCCCAAAGCATTTAAAGGCACAAAGGCTTCTCCCTAATACAATTACAACTGAAACAGCTGAAACAAAGATGCAGAGGGTGATAGCAAGGATTTAATTTTGATAGACTTGGGTGAAACTGTAACTGTTTCACACTGGGTGAAAACATCAAGTCAGCTGTCTCTTTTTAGCTCTCCGTGTTCTTAGCCTTTGAAATTAGCACCATGACTGCAGCACGGCTGGCAGAGAGCTCAGGACAAGTACAAATTCAGAACTTAGATAAATATTGCTGTGATTGAGTGGATGCTGCTGCCAAGCAGAGCAGCAGAATGAGAGTGTCAAATAAGCTCATTCCATACAATACTGAGTTTCTCTCTCTGCCTTGCAATTTCCCCTCATAATGAGCTAAAACTATAGACAGTAAGATTATAAAGATCAGGGAAAATGTACAGCTTCTAATGGTGGTTCTTCTGGAAACAGTAAAGATATGTCTTATAAATTAAAAGAATGTGTGGAACTATTCCTATGAGTTTGTACAAATAATTCATGAGATGTTCCAAGTGGAAAAACTTAGGAAGGTGTTAAAGTACAAACTTGCACAGCCTGGCCTTAGATACATCTCCTAAATCCTTCACAGCCTTTCGGGGGCCAGGAGCCAGTGCCAGATTTGTGGGTATTCCTAAGGGTCAGTCACAGAGTGCAGCTTCACTCTGCATCAATAAATGGATGTGGAGGAGAGACACCTGCACGGGCAGGAGGGGTTTAAACCATCAGGGAGCTGCTGACAGAGTTGTGCTGGTCAACACCAACGAAATGGTTGCTCCAGCAGAAACTGGCATGGGGCTGAGGGCAGCTGAGATTACAGCTAATGCAGTATATAATTGCCTTTCATTAAATAACAAAACACCATCCATCTGAGGCATTTCCAAACATGCCGCTCCAATAAGGATTCCAGTGAGTTACTCTTTATATGTGCCAGCAGAGCCAGTAGTCCCTAAGGAATGCCAAGGGATTAAACAAGAGCTGCATTCATTCATGGTTGTCATGTTCAAACATTAGAAAACTTGCATTCAACATACAGAGCTAACATTTGACCCGAGTGTTTTAGAAACAGAAAGAAAAGCAGCTCTGAAAAATCATATTGGCAAGGCAGAGCTCTCTATTTCTTTTTAAGGAGGACCTACTTTGAAATATTCTCAGTCCCTCCCAAGAAAAACTTCAACGGGGCTAAAAGGATAAAGGGAGGAACACTAAAGGAATTATGCAATCTGTCCAAGCTGAGTAAATAAAGGCTGTCCTGGGTATCCACAGTCAGAAGATGGCAAACAGATCCAACCTGAAAGTCAGACAGGAAATCTTCAGGAGCTCTAGGAAGTCGTAGCAATCAGCAGAGAGAGCACTGCTCCTTCCTACAGTGCAATCACACGAGGAAAAGAGGCTGCTATTCCCTACAGAATACATCTGGAATGAACACACAGGACAGCTGGTCTTCTGCCCTCCCTAGAAAGCTGAGATCTTCTCTTTAAGGGAAACCATACAAATTATATAAAACTCTCTTTTGCCAAATAAAATCTCCCTCTTGATCCCTAAAGATATGGACATTTGAGGTCACATTTCCAAGCTCTTCTGCTTCAGCCAACTCATCCCTTCAATACACACAAAGCTTTAGTGTGCTGCAGCACAGACAGAAAATCTCCCAGCACATTTAAAAGGACTGGGCAGGAAGAGAACCCTGAGATGTTGATGTTTTACACCCAGAATTAACAATTCTCAGCATGTAAATGAAGAAGTATGTACCTGAACAGTTAAACTTTCCTTAGAATAATAAATACTGCCGTGGGTGGAGGGGAGGTGTTTACTTTTCCTCCACAATATCTACTTTGCAATCTTCCTACTCTTGCAGCAGGTGCACAGGGACACACACTTCAGGAAAACCCCTCTCTGAAGTTGCTAGTTTCAGAATTACATTGCATTCAGAATGCATATTCCTGTTTTTTCAATAAAATACTTTGCAAAGCAGCCGGCATCAAGGCATTTCCTCTTTTGTACCACTTTTTCTTTCTTCTTCCTACGTGTCAACACAAGTATCACATGTTTTAAAATCCTTCTGCTCAAAGATCTCAAAGCAACCTGTGAACTTCTATAAAACCCTGCCCCTTCAGCACAGTGGGTAAGTGAAGGGGTGGGGTGGAATGAGCCTTCATTTCACAGTCATATTTTTAATCATCAACATATACAATCACAGAGCAAATTTTCCTCCCCGTGCTCTGTTTTGGAAGATTTCTTTGGTGTCGGCTTTTGTTTGCTTATATTTTGAAAAAATTATTTAAAGCACGGAATCAGAACAAAGACGAAAGGGAAAAGTAACTCCTGGTTTTTTTATGCAGCAGGAGCCACATTAGCCTGTGAGTAACAGCACCAATTACCTTGTGCCCCATGACAGCTATGGCACAGAAAAGGGAGCACTGCATCGCCTGAGGTCCAGCACTGTAGCGGGAACAGGAGGGGCCTGGAGCAGCTCTGACACTGCCTAGAACATGGCAGCAAACTCTCCCGAGCCACCTGAGGGGATGCAGGAGCCGCTCACCTGGAAACCAGTAGCTTTTGTAACAACGCGAGGGTGGGGAGCGGCCATAAAAAAACAAATCCAAAAATGCCAAGGTAGATTATTAGCAAAATATCCCCAAGTAACTGCAGGATGCTGGGAATTGCAGGTCAGCATCAAGGAATTATAAGGAATACCCAGACCTCTTCCCTCAGAATCAGCCGCTCAAGCCACCACTAACCCAGCACAGCGCCGCAGCTTCCCGGGGCGAGACTCGAGCAGAGGCTGCGATCCAACCTTCGTGTCCCCGCTCCGGACAAGCCTCCCGCGGGCTGAGGGAGACGAGGCCACCCCGCTGCTGCTCCGCGCCGGCCCCGTATCCGCAGCGCCCCGTCCCGCCGGGGCTCGGCCGGGCCCNGCCGCCAGCTCAGCTCCCGCCGCCTCCTCCGGCTGCTGCTCCCGCTCCTGTTCCTGCTCCCGCTCCCCCTCTGCAGCGGCGCCGCCCCGGCTCGCAGGAGGCGGAGCGGGGCGGGCACAACGTCTGCGCCCGCCGGGGCGGGGACTGCACCAGCACCAGCAGCAGCGGCACCGGCGGTGCCCCCGAGCTGCCCGCGCCCCCTCCTCTCTCTTTGTCCGCCCCCCGCTTTGTTCGCCCCGCGGCAGCCGCAGCTCGGGGGGAGGGAGCGGCTGTGCCCCGGCTCGGGGTGACCCCGGTGGTCCCTGAGCCGTCGCTGCGGCACAGCCCGGCTGGGTGGGAGGGGGAGAGGGTGGGCACAGACGGGGAGGTGTGAAGCACATCGCTCTAGTGGGTGAATAACTTCACTGTCTGCTGCTTCGCTCCATTTTCCTTTTGTCCTGATGCCCAGAAATTTATCATGCAGAAATTTATCATCCCAAAGTACTGAATATTTTTATTGTCATTGTGTTTGTGAAGCAACACATTGGAAGCTGGCGTTATCCCACTGCTAAAGTTTAAACAGCTGGAGCAGCAGCTCCAACGCCATCATCAACAATTGAATACCGATTTTCAAGGCTGAATCAAACAGCTCTGCTCCACTTCTTCCCCTCTTATACACAGGCAGCAGAGCCCATCCAGAGCTGGCCCATCACCGCTGAATTCCTCACAAAGCAAACCTCAGTTTGCAGTCTCATAGCTCGTTTGGTTTCTGCATGATGCCATTCGAACAAAAGGGTGATGAGAAAGCAGTTCCATTGCTGGGGACTGATTGCAATTTGTGTTTCATTTTGGCTTTGTTCTTTGGCATTAATCCAGCATGGTAAAGCACAAAATGGTGTGATGCATTCCCCCAAATAATAGGTTTGAACTACATCAGCATTTAGCAATGTTTGTTAGAATTTCACTTCCTAAATGTTAAATAGAATCTCTTGCCATGGCCATTAGATGGTGAAACAGATACTCGAATCTGTGCACAGCCACCCCTCTTTCTCCCTGCAAAATTTGATAAAAGTTTTGCTGAATAAGGACTTCAGGATTTAAACATTGGGTTCTATCTAGAAGTGCAGAGCCAGCAAAGGACTGCTTCAAAAAAAAGTGACCCTGCAGGCCCCCTAGCTATGGAAATAATTCCTAAAACAAAAATTGCAATTAGGGTAGAAACTGGAGAGTTGTACTAACTTTACAGAACACTTGCCCCAAATATCTGCTGGCTTGAGAGTACCATGGTGAACCTTTGTGCTTCTTTCTGGTGGTGTAGATTTGAGCTTTCTGCATTGATCTGATGCTAACGTAGAATGGGTTTTTCTCTAAGCGTATCTATCATTCTCCATCATTAATTTGATGTTTTGTCTCTCAGTTAATTTGCCACCATAGAAGTCCATCTCAAATGCTTGCAGTTCAGTGCACAGCATTAAAATTGTATCAGCAATATCAGACTGATGCACCTAGGACAGAGCACAGCAACTCCAAGTCAGCTTGAAGATGAAAACTAGAATTTGCAACTTGGTGCTGTTATTGTAGAACTTGTCATGAAGTGGAAGCAGTCAGTAATAGTGGGGAAATAATGGATAAAACATGGTTTAAATGTGTAAGTAGTTTGCTTCACTCCCTTGAAAGGCTACGGTAAAAATGTCCCATATTAAGGCAAGAATTGAGAATGTCCCACAGATCAAGGGAATGTGCCACTGTTTTTTCCAGTAATTTTCTTCTGAACAGACTCAGCTTCAAGATCCTGTAGTCCTGCAGGAAAAAAGAGAGTTTGTTATCCATCCTTCAGCCAGAATCAACTTCATACCATGAAAAAGCAGCTTTGGAGCCACTGTAACTTCAGTTCATCCCAGCTGGAAATGGTTGACAGCCTCTGTGGACAAGTCTGCACTAGCAGGGCACAACCAATTTGTAGGAATCATTGTAACAAAAGATAAACCACACTCCTAGGAAGGATTAGATATGATTGAAAGCCAGAGTATCTTTGATTCCACTCCTGGTGGCTCTATTTTCTGATCTGCATGATCACATCAGTCAACAAATAATATACAGGCATTTTCATAACTCCATGAAGACAGGATTTGCTGGATGCTCCAGGGAAATTCAGGATGCTGACATAACTACTGGCATCCTGGCCACAAGTACAAGGCTCACTTTAGAATTAAAATTGTTCTCAATAATGTGGGAACACCAGTTGCAGTTGTTTCTGCCCTTTTTCAGATTTCTGAAGGGTCCAAGGTTGTTGAAGCTTTCTAAAGAGCTAAAATGTTGCTCTTTAAGAACGGAATGCAAGGATCTCCTGACTGAAGAAATCCATTATTCTATTCAGTGGGATGTATTCACCCAAGAATGAAGATTTTGAGTACAGATATTTTTTTCCATCTGAATGATCTCTTCAATATGCACATCTGGCAATTCCTATACAGAACTGATGGTCACATCTGCTACAGAAAAGGCAGCTAATTGCTCTTTTTTTTAAATCTCAGAAGTGCTGCTTCAAAAATCCCAGCACTTGCACTACTATTTTCAGTAGTTTCTTTTCTGTAAAGGCTGCAAGAAGTCTTTTCACTGCTAATGTATTTACTGGTTCCCTTCATCAGGTCAGCCAGAGTACCCAGCAGCAATAAAAGAAAAAGCTCTCCAAATCCATGTTCTTTGGTGAGCTACACAAGACAAGCTTTCATCCAGTTTTATATTATTTTTTCTACCTAACAGGGGTAAAACAACCAAGAAGATTATTTGAACAAATTAAAAAATAAATCCTTTCTGCATTCTGGTTTAAGCAAGATACTTAAATTAACAATAATGTTCATCCTGATGAGTGTTTCATTTTCCTGATAGCTCAGGAACCAGTCTATTAATAAAGATGCAAATCATTCTAGCACTTATGTAAATACCAACAAAAGCTGAATTCTCACCTACAGCAAAGCAAGGCAGAAGAATTTTGCTCCTATCAAGTGCTGAATTCTAAAGAAAGGGTAAATTAATGTTTATTCAGGTATGGGTGTCAACTAAACACATGTAAAAAAAATCTTATGTAACATCTCTGCTGCTGTAGTTGTCTGAAGTCTAGGAAGTGCCCAATTGTCACGCAGTAATTACCACGTTATTAAATCCATCCTGTTTTCAAGCTACTCCAGGAATCACGACCAATTCCTCGCTCTGACTCATCCCCTCCCACCCCCCAAAATGTAGCAATGACTCTGCACTGGATTCTTAGGAACTGCATCAATCTTCAGTGGCATTCCCTTCCCAGGGGCAGCACAGCCATGGCACAGAGCGAAGGTGCTACGGGGTTCCATGGCAACTACCAAGGCATTTGAAACACTTTAATTATATTGGAGCTTTTTCCTCCTCTTCGTTTTTCCTTTTTTATTTTTTTTCCCCCAGCTATGCTGCCTTGCAGAGCTTGCAGTGAAATCATTATTTTTAGCAGCAGATATCTTCTAGAATCTCGGCTATTTCTCTTTCCTTGATGTTTTGAGTGCTGTGAACTGGGTTATAAAAATTTAGGGATTCAGATCTTTTTAAGACACAACTTCCCACCCGACTGATACCCAGAATATTTTGCAAAGATTTGATTTTTCAGACGTCCATGAGCATTTTAAAGTATTTCTGGTGCTCCAAGTGCTGTAAATAAACACGAGGGCTATGCCAGCAGGAATCTGTGGGAAAATCTGAGTGATGCCTGCTCATGTCGTACCCATCTCCTTACAGATTTTATTACTCATTCATTTTAGTAAACTCTAATCTAGGTTATTGTGCCACACCCATCACCATGGGAATGGCACTTAAAAGGACCCAAAATACTTTGCTATTCAGCTTTTCCTCAGGACTTAAGAGTGTGATCTGATTGCAGTTCCAACATACAAAACCCATTTGAGTAGTTACAGCTGACAGATTAAAAACGTTGCTAATTACAAGCATCTTCAGGGCAACAATGTGAAGCACTTGACAGAACAGTAAATTATGGATAAATAGCTAAGAGATCCAGATGAACGAATTCCTCATCATGAGAGAAGCAGCAGGGATAACACCCCATCCTTAATTAACTGTGTGTCTTGCAGCAGAGCTAAATACAGGAGTTTTACTTACTGGTTCAGTTTTCTGTCCATGCTGACTTCCACCTCTACAGAAAGGACAATTCTAAAGAGAAGATTTAAAAGAACAATTTAAAAGACACCTCTGAGTGCCCAGAATTTTGTATGATTGTCCTTATTTGAAATTAAATTACTAAAATTAAACCCAGAAATTAAACAGTCCCTGCCTGCTTTTCTGAGATCAAAACATATCACAAAAATATTATTTTAAGAAAAAAATAAGAATTACAGGAACATTTATACCATTGCTGTTTGAAAGACAAAAGAATAACAAATGAAAAGTATTGCAGCCACAACTGTTTAGCTTATCTGTTGTGACCAATTAATTATGTGGATTGAGGATGGACCATAGAGAGCATTAAAAGGTTCTAAGCACATAAAGATGATTTTTATCCTGTGTGCTTTTCTGCCTTGCTCACAGAAAGCACAAGCACTCCTTGAGTTTAGGCTGCATGTACTGCTCAAGCAACAGCATTTCCTAAGAGCCATTAAAACCAGATCTTTAGGTGTGGTGAGAGAACTGCATGTTTGAAACATGAGCAGCCCAACACACCCAAAAGGTGCACGCTGGCAATCATCACCTCCCGCCCTGCATCCCTTTATCATCCACGTGGCAATGATGCAGCACACAAAGGCTCCTGTAAACTGTCATTACTGGCTTTTAACTCCGTGGAAAGAGGAGGAGGAAAAAGTGCCAGACATCCAAATGCTTCCCAAGAGAGCTTTCTTTAAATGTGTGTAGAAGGTGGAAACAGCACATTTTGCTGTCCACTCCTATTATAAAAATGCTGTTTCTCCTATAACTAGGAAGAAAAAAGTCATTCGTCGTTTTAGAACATATGAACATTTACCTTGACTTACTTTCCAAGTGCAACCAAATAAACTGAACTGGTAAATGCTGCAAAAAGGTTTTTCAGCCTCTCAGAATTCACATAGAAAGGCACTTTGGTTTTCCCTTCCTGTGAAGTTTAGGGAGAATAAAAAGAAGATAAATAAATAATGGCTTCAACTGCAAAAAGCCTGCGGTTCTCATAGAGATTCAAATGCAGAGTGTACTAATACAATATATTTCAAAGATCTTTGGGCAATATGCACTAACTGCAAAGCTGAGAATTTTAAAGAATTAAGTTCACTCTCTAACATTATTTTATGGACATTCCCCTTCACAAGTTTTTTTGTTAGCTACTTGAAAATGCTTTGGTTGGGTGTGCTTTACACTTGGTTGAGGAGACTCTTCCTGCATTTCTGGAGGGACAAATGCTTTACCAGCTCCAAGCAATACCTTACACCAATCTAGTGCTCCCTCTCTTGGCAACTGAACAAGGTACAGTCACTTTAGCCACAGTCCCTCCCAAGACAAGGAGAAAAGTGTTAGAACAATTAATCAGCAGGATTATAACGTTTCTAAGCATTCAGAACTGGACAGCTCTTCAGATTATGAAAACTGAATGGTAAGGCAAGGTTCTGTTTAAGTAACTAAGAGAATTTTAAGTTTCTTGATTAAGAAAACCTGAAGCCAACAGTTGTGGCCCTTCCTAAAATGTTTAACTACATTCATCCTCATTTTGCTCAGCTTGTTTTCCCAATTTTCTTCAGCAGCTGATTTCCAAAAATCAGCATTTTGCTGCTTTAGGACTCCAATTAAAAGCTCTTTAGCTAAAAGCTCATTTATTAAACCTCTGTAGACAACCACGAATATGTATGTACAGCAAGTTTACATGAAGGACAATGCTACAAAAGATACAGTGGCAATTAAAACAGACCCACATAAATAATTTATAAAAATACTTGAAATGGTCAAAATAGCACTGTAATCCCCAATTATTTTCCTCCAATTGCCAGGCTTTTGATGTGGGAACTCTTAATGTCAGACCTTTTAAAAAACATTCCGAATATATTAAACTTATCTACAGGATAATTAGCAAAATGTATAAAGTGTAGATTATTGTACAAAGGACAGATATTAAAAAAATCATCAATCCACCTGAAACTCAAGGACAATATAAATCTTAGCCAAAATAATGAACACCAAACCACAAACTCTGCATTTTAGAGTCTTGAGTATTGGCAAATAAAATGCTCTTAACAAATCATCAGTCCTGTTATTCCTTAGTGGATGGATGCAATTTGGGAAAATTCGATATTTTCTGGCTGCATTGGTGTTTCTGGTCAAGAGGAAAACCTGCACTGACTTCAACACCAAGGAAGAACTGGGCAGACCTGCATTTGTCAAGCTTTTCTCTTTCCCATAAGATGAGGGAGGTTATCCGAGTTTGTAAAACTGGGGGGAGGGGGGAACAAAAGAGATTTGGACATAAAAAAAACAAAAGACCAGTTAAGATTTAAGTCTTTTTCTTTTGCTGGTTTCTTGGGGAATTTTTTAACAGGCTTCTTATCCGTAGATAAACCCCGGTTGATTCTGCCATGTTTTCAAATTCAAACGGTGTGATGCCTGCAGCAAACTTGCTCATGTCAGGAACAAGTCCAGATTTTTTCACAGATGATCCAGCACTTGTGGGCACTTTATTCCCACCTGTGTTCTCCCCCTCATTAACCTCAGGGTTGGGAGCAGGCAGGGTGTCACCCAGCAGGTCTTCAGAACCTGCATTATCAGGATTTTCCTTTAAATCAAGCAAACTGTCCTCTAGATTGGGACTGGCGAGAGAACGTTCGTTTTCTGGGATCTGCTCACTGATGTCAGAAAACTCCGTTTCCACTGAGATCACTTTCTCAGGTGACCTGACTTCTGCAACAAGATCTGCTTCATTCCTGGCTGGCGATGATGTCAGGGAGTTTCCAGTTAAAGGTGTGTCAGCAGGAATATCAGAGTCACTGTTGGTGCTCTCCGCCTGCTCCAGCGCTGCCCAGATTAACCTCTGCTGCTCCTCCAGCTCTTCCAAGGTCAGGGTATCCTCATCCATCACTGAGTCCACTATTTTGGGCTGAGCACTATCACTGGGAGGGTTTGGTGGGGGAGTAGTCCTAGCGAGGGGAGAGTGCGTGGGTGTGGAAGGCTGAGGGGGGGTGACTGGGGGCGTTCCTCGTGGCACAGGTGGGGGAGTGGGCATCGATGGAGATCCAGGCGGCAGTGGAGGTTGGAACTGGAAATTGTTGGGAGTTTGAGATCTCTGTGCCCCTTCCAGATCTAGAAAGAGATTAAAAAACACTTTTTAGAATCTGAAATCTGAGCAGGACAAGATTCTGATTAACTACCAGATTTACATCTCCTCATCCTTGGTTTTCAGCTGAGACAGAACGAATTTTGTGAGGGTTTTCATATCCACCAAAACTATGGTTTTTGGATTTGGATTTTAACTCTGCCAGCCATACAAGGAAAAAAAATTACTCTTGAAGGTATTGAGAACAAACTCATTCCACACTGAGACACATTCAAGGATTCCTCATAGCAGAGTTCAAAAGGAGAGCCAGAAGTTTCTCCAGCTATTCCAACACTTAACACTGAATCCTCCTTTGAGTCTGCCTCATTTTTAACAAGCTGTTGGCTTGCAAATTTATGTTATTTCATCCAAATATTTAGGGATTTGGGGATCTTCTTAACAGAAGTTTCTTCAGGATGCTCCTGAAGTAAAGAGATCAGAATTTTTAACATAACACTGCAATTGGAAGCACTGGAAGATACAAAAACCACAGTGACAATCACAGCAAATGCCACTGCAGTAGGACACTGCTGGCCTGTGCCATTAATTACCACCAAAATGACTTCTAACACATTGGCTTCTCCTTTTAACTCTCACATTTCAATTCAGAGGAAGTTATTTTGAAAATAAAAGTTGAAACTAGGAAAAAAAAAATGCAGAATGACTATACCAGAGTCCAGGTCCATGTCAGCTGCTGCTATCTCTGAATTGTCTTCTCTTGGTCGTTTGGAATGATGAGACTTTGACTGAGGTGCAGCCCTTTTGCTGCTGGTTTTTGGACTTGGCTGAAGAGAAATTATCCACAAAACCAAAAAGAATTAATACTATACTGTACAGGGAAACACTTCCAGCTATAAGAATTAAAGCAATTTTAGAACTATACAATCATTCGGGGACCTGTGTGTAAACAGACATTGACATTTGAGGGATGCCATGGCTATGGCAACCAAGCTTCTCATTTATTAGGGGAGTCTGGAACTTCCAGGTTGTGTAAGTTCACAGCAATTTTTTTCCTGACTGTTCATAAATCATTGCACAACTGGGATCTGCTTATATGAAGTGAAATAATGAAATTAATTTTCAACATGAAGCCATTTTCTGTTGAAACAGGTAAGCCAGATCAGCATTTCTCCCCCACTGGTGTCAACAAGAAGTCTGTCCCCTTGTGCAGGAAGAAGATACAAGCAAGAGATCATGTCCTACACTAATTAAAAGACAACATTTTTTTTAATAGTAAGGAGATATATTCACCTCCTGATAATTAGAAAGGTAGTGAGCAAAAACATCCTTCTGTTGAGATGGCTGCATGGGGATGGAACCAAACATCTGCCATTCCTACAACAAAAAGGAAAAAAAAAAAGAAGAGAAATAAAATTGCATATAGTTGGTTAATAACAGAACCTTGGTTAACAACACTGAATGAAAAAACACATTTGGAGGCCACTAAATGGGCAAATGTAAAGGTGTAAATGCACAAGGGCTTCTTTTTAATGCACAAACATTAGGATCAGTGATGGAATTCACTGACAGCAGGTTAAAATGCTTTTGAAGATAGAAATGCAGCACCCACAGATTTCTTGTGTGCTCTGTGCTTAAGAGGGCACCCACTACGTGGATCTTTTGCTATGACTTAACTCCAGTTGTTACAGAGCTTTGCAAAAGTTGTGCACTGACTGGTCTGATGTCACTTTTTGTGATAAAAATTATATTTATGGAAACACCCACAGTGATTTTCATATTCCAAGAATATTCAGAAAATTTACATGTATGGAAGGAACAGCCATTCATACAGGAAGTTTTGTGCTTCAAAAACAGCAAACTATCCTTGCAGGCTCCTGTTGGTCTCATAATGGAACTAATTCCCACAGAAGCGCTGTCAGACCCTAGCACAAGAATCATGACAAGTATCAGCTGTCACATGAACTACAACCCCCAGCCCCAAAGCAAGGGCTTAAAAAGAAGAGACTGTTGAAAGGAAATTATTGTTTAGAAGGCAGAAAACAGCTACTCACATCTGGGATCCCACTGGGAGTGGATATGTTAAAGCCTGGATAATTGACCAACTTGGACACATCATAAGTGACACGTTTGGGCTGGGGAGAGCCCTCATCTTCTGCTTCAACTTCACCTGTAATGGAATAGAAGTATTATTGATGTTAACTAAGAACAGCAACGAAAAAATCCACAGGATTGAACAACAAGTGTTTGGAATGTAAGTATTGATAGAAGGTTTTGAAATCCCCAGAGGCAGGAACAGTGACCAAAAATATCAGATAAATGCATGAAGTCCTCACAGGAACATAATTGGGTATTCCTACACAAGTGCTCTTCATGTACCATTGCCACCCTCAGAATTTGACATCAGGATTGTTGTGAGATGCAGCATCAATGTTGGTCATCAGCAAAAAGTTGGTAAATTTAAAAAACCTAAGGTGGGTTCCAAGCAATGTGTTGTTTGCTTGCTGGTGGTTTTATTCCTATATAAGAGTAAGTTATTGAGTATTATGGCTTCTTTCATAAAGCATAAAAGGGAGAGGAAATTGGACAAAAGGAAATTTGCAAGTCTTGCAGTTTCACACAACTCTAGGTTCTAACAGTCTCCATCTCTGCAATGCAACCATTATAGAATCTGTTTTGTTGTTACATCACAGCTGATAAAAAGCTGTATTTTTACATGAATAAAATGACTCGATTTGCAACGCTCTCCCTCTTCCACGAGGAAGATGAAGGTTTACAAACCAGTTACTTTATTATTTCCTGAGGAGGGTGCAGCCAGTGCACAGCCTCATATAAACCTGCATTCCAGCCCCAGATTCCTCACCTTTCCCATCGTACAGAGCCAGTCCTGAGTGCTCCATCTCAGCCTCCTTGAGCCAGCCCGGGGGGTAGCCCAGCTGCCGCATGCGGTAAATGAACGGGGGCAGGCTCTTGTCTGTCACACCAAGGGCATCCTGGAGGACCCCACTGAGTCAAGAAAACAAGCAGAAAGCAAAATGTCATCCAGAAAAATCCCTAATTAGTGACAAAAGGTTATGAACATTCTGTGGAGTTTTCAGCTGTCAAGGTAAAATAGCTGAGTTTTAGCTCCAACTGTGTTGCGTTTTGATCCCAATGTAACAACTCTAGATCTAAACCAGCTCTGATATTAAATATAACTTTTTGCCTTGCTGATATGCTTAAACACTGTATTACATTTAATTCTGCACCAAGAATAACCTCCTTGAACTCCTACTCCTGACTCATGGCCTTGACTGTAGCTATCAACAGGAAGGGTGGACCTTGACACTGAATTTACTGGTGATTTTTTTGGAGACTGCCACACAATGCTATGATTTCTATGAACAGTTTGAATAGAGAGGAAGGGACACCCAAAGCTCAAAATTCGCAGACATTTGAACACATTTTTAGTAGGAACATAATGAATTTGCAATTTGAGAAGTCAAGGAGTAATATTTATCTCCCAGCATTAGGGAAAGGGTAGGACTATTAAGGTAGCTGAGAGTTTTCATTTGAAAGGTATCTCTGCAATTTGTTAAAATTCTATTTAGCAAATTCAAACATAACACACTCATAGTTAAGAGCAGCAGGTGGACTTAATAAACTCTGACAATGAACATCTGGCACTCCAAAGGCAGAAGAGGTATTCCAGAAAAGCAAATGGAAAGAAAAGAGATACCTAATCACTCCTGGCTTAAATTTTCCAAACCTCTCTTCTACTTCTTCTGCATGGTAACGCTGCTGAAAATTCTGATTGCTCGAATCACCACAAGCTTCCAAAAACTCCTTTCTCTTCTCATTTATACGAGCTGCATTTCGTGGCTTAAAGATAATACAATTGGGAAGTTTAAAGTTGGACAACTTACAATTTATGCACTCCTTCACCCAACATAAAGCTTGGAGAGCAGCAGTCTTTGGAATACTGGTGACTTTACCTTTGGGCAGTCTTTCATTTGATGGTCTTCAGAACCACAATTGAAACAATGAGGTTTGGGCCTGCTTGAGAAATACACAACAAATTAAACCTGAAAACAACTCTGCAACGTTAAATACACTCCAATTATTTTCATTCTTGACAGATTTACATGTTTAGGCTTGAGAAAGGCAAAAGCAAAAGCACTGACTGCTGATATCATGTGCTGCCTTCTGCCTCTCTTAAACTTACGTAAATCCTTAAACAGAGAATATTGCTGATTTCACAGTGCTCAGGAGAACAAGGGAAATGAGGAAAGGGCAGAGGGAAATAGGAAATGGTATCACCAGAGTTCTGATCCTTTTCACAATACTGGGAATCATTCACCAGTAGAAACAAACAGCAGAACACGACCATTTCTTTGGAAAGTCCTGGCCCACAGTTTCAATTAATGCGTTTTGTGAAACTGCACTGAAAGCCTGGAATGGAACTGCAGCTGGCTTCAACTGAAATCTTCCTGTAAATTCACACTGTGGCAGGAAATATTTGCAATATTGCTGGGGTGAAATACCAAGATTTTACAGGAAGATTTATTTTCTGAAGATTCATTTTTACTGAATTAGGATGGGAACCAGAAGTGGAGACAAAAAGTGTGGCACAAGAACTCGTGTCCAAGGTATCTACAGCTGGAAACTGAATTCCCTTCACTTCTGACATCCCATAAAAACTCTACAATCAACTCTCAGATCAGTCTGTCTTCAAAATCTATCGAATAATCAGACAGGAGTTGTTCTACAGAACAGTAACCATGACGCAACACCAGTGCAAGGATGACAAACCAATCACTAAAAAAACAAGAAACATAACAACTAGCTATGAAAATTCAGAAAGTTTTCACATGTTGACTTTAGGCCCTTCTTAAAGAAACTCAGAGAGACCCACTGACTGCAAAGCTCAGCTCTGGTTTATTTAATTTAAATTTAAATACTCATTGCTCAAGTATGTCCAAGGGTTTATTAACTGGGCTATAATCAGAATGCATCTGAACTTTTCAGCTCAAAACTTTATATTTAAGAATGATACAAACCTTTTGGGTTTTACTTGTATTTCTTGTCCATCTAGGGAGAGAATCTGGCTGAAAACTTGCTGATATCTTTAGATTTCAATAAGGAACTGCTACTGGATGAAGCAAAATTTCAATTTTGTTTGAAGTATCAATGAAAACTTAACAGTGTTTTGAACAGAACACTGACTCATCTGCATGAAGTTACAAATGGGTCCTTAACATGAAGTCCAGAGTATAAACTATAAAATTATATCTACTAAAAACTATTTGCTAAGATGAGCTCATGCTGTTTCCTCCTACAAATTTCTACCCAATACTTTATCAGCACTTGCTAAAACTACAACCCTCTTGTCTACAAGTAGAAATATCCAGACAATAATTCTGAAATGCTTCATAGCAATCTTATTAAACCCCATTTTTACAGAGTTTCAAAATGCCAGGTTCACTGAGAGCACTACTTTGGAAATTCAGAAGCCAGTGCCCGATGAACCATTTCACTCAGAATCAGTTCAGCCACACTTAACTTGGCATTTTAGGAGAAATTCCCATTAGGCATCTACTTCCTTCATCCAGAGGCTGGGAGACTGGAAATTAGCAATTTATGTTCAGATACAAGTAATTTTTTAACCTTGCCATGACCTTGATTACAAGCTTAAGAACTGGATATTGCAGAATGAACTCTGAAACTGCTTCTTGTCCTGAGTCTTTCCAGGACAGAAGCAACACTGGAAAACTGGGGAGATGATGTTACTTGAGAAATGTCTTGTCCAATTTCTTTTGCAATGGAAGACTTTGATATTAAAAAAAAATTTCAACATTTTCCAGCTTTTTTTCAGCATTTCCCTCAATTCCACTTTTCAAACATTGGCTTGAATAAACAGTAAAGAAGCAACTTTAAAATGGATGCATGTTAAGAGCATTCCATAATTAAGTTTTATTAAAAGACTTTCCCCTCTGGCTCCCACATTTGGGAAAAAGCATTTTACAGCATGTTTGAGTTTCCCAAACCCTTTTCTTCTCCCTAAGAGTGGATTTTATAGAGGGAGAATACTTATTCACTGTGCAATGAGCATTTGGAATTTGCATTCCAAACCTGATCAGGGACTGGCCCGGGAAATCTCTAAATTCACAAGATGCATTTATGGGGATAAGGCATTCACTCTCAGGATAGAAATCAGCAAGTCAATTATATCAAAATACTTCTTTGTTTAGAGTAAAAAAGCCATTAATGACTCATTAAAGCATCCCATCTCTAATGATTGACATGGCTTTGATAGAAACACACAATCCACTGAAGAGAATTTGAGTTCAATTTACCCACTGGAATTCTTTGGATTTGACAAACGGAAAAAAGAAAGGTGTTTTAGCAAACAGGATACTTAGGTATTTCCCATCCTTCTGTCAGCTGTGGATTCTCATTTAAAATAGGCTGTCCCAGTTTATCGAGACAAAAATTGGTAAAATACAGAACACTTCCTACAACCTGTAGAAAAAAAGTCAGAGAATTGTCAGAAATGTGTCAGTATTTAGGTGAGATTGGTAGCATTTCTATAAATTTACACTGCTTGAAATACTTCCAGGTATTTTTTTCCCCATTCTGTAATTTACAATTAATACAAGCCCACACCTGTACATGTAAGTTTTTTTTACACTGATGTAGCCCAAACATGCTGAATTTAAATTTCATTTATCAGTGTAATAAGACCAGTTAACAGATCTTGTTTTAATGGCAGTGTAGACTGAATGTGGAGAATGAAGAGTCGGACCTACCATGGAAGAGCACAGTCAAAAACTTACACTAAAAGCTTCTTTCATTCTTTTAGCAGAACTTGAACTGGCTCCTTTACAGTCCTCTTCCAAAACAATGCTGGAGGGCTGACAGGAAAAGCAAAAATAAAACCAATTAATTTAAATCAACAGAACTCCGGAATTAAGTGATGTAAAAGGCACAGAATGTGGGGTTCAGCTTCTGTCCTTTCACCAGCAGTAGGATGGAGATGTCCACATTAGCCATGAAGCTTTCCACAGTCCAAAGCATGACACAGCTCCTTTCTAAGGCTTTTTTTGATGACAAATACACTGAATATTAATATTTTCATTCTCATCAGAAAAGCTAAGGCAAAGATGGAGAGAAATGTGCCATTCTACCTTTTCACTCCAAGTGAATGTTGAGTAAGAATCCAAATTCTAAACTAATTCTCTAAACAAATTCTCCCCCGAGAAAGTGTAAACTTCCAGATTCTGTTGTTCATCTGTTTTCTTATATATACTCAGAGTTGGGCCAAGTACTATCAGAAGAGAATACATTAAGTTCTCTTCTTAATTATTTAAACCAACTTATTAATTTTCCTTCATCAGGACTTCACTAGGGGCAATTTTCAAGAAGCATTTTCATGGGCAGAAAGGATCTTTCCTTGGTCCTGGGCTCTTTTTTGGAACAGTTATACAACATCTATTTGACAACTACTTGATTTGATTTTTGTTGCTGTTTATCAATATTTTTTCAACATTCCCTTTACAGAGATGGAGAAGAAGCACCTCATAACAATTTGAGTTTTAAAGTACCTGTGGTTTAGCATAAAAGTGTGATTTTTCTTGCTCACTTTTCTTCTGCTCTTCGTATTTTTGAACTAAACTATAAATAAAATCTTCAATTTCTTGATGATACCGCCTGTAATGGAGTGAAGAGAGATGAAGACATGAGCAAGGCTGAAACAAAGAGCAGATCTCTCTTTTCTCAAGCATTTATCATTTACTAAATAACTTAGAAAAGGGGAAATCCAATTCTTTTTTGTCCCCCTCTCAACCCCCACCAACACAAATGCAATCTGGTATTACAGAGCAGCCAAGTGTGGCAAAAAAACAACTCAGACGCAAGGAAAGATTAATTTCTTATATTTTACCCACAACATTCTTGAAATTCAACCTGCTCTTCAGACTCACTCCAAGTTCCTGGAAGACATCCTTCATTTCATGATAAAATCAGATATTGCTAATAAGCACAACTCCTGTCATGCTGCCCATTATCCTTTCTCCCCTTCAAGCTTCAGCAGTTTATGTTATTGAATAAAACCTGTATCCACCCTTTGGGAACAGCATTCTCACATCCAAACAAACAAAAAAGCCCCCATTTCCTGCCAGGGTCGGTTTTTCTTGAAAATACTTACTTAGTAATGACATTGTTCATAAATAAAATCTGCAACAGAGGTCCATCAACTTTGGGGTTTTCCACTGAGATTCCACTAGAACAGCACAGAGACAGACAATGGGTACAGCAAATGTTCCCCACCACTTTTATCACAGCTGAGTCTGGACCCCACAAAAAGAGGAAGGTTTGGTCAATACAAAACTTGTATTTTTAAGTAGTTCCTATCCCTTAAACACAAATTCTCCTCTTGAGCAAAGCAGGTTGGTTGGTGTGAGGTGGAAGGAGAACAAAACACCCCCACACTACAGAAATATTTAATTCTGTGTGAACAGAACTCTCTTCCTGCTATTGTAACTTCAATAAACTATTACAATCTTCTAACTAAGATTTATTCAAGCATTTGAATGTAATTTTTCCTCACTGCTGAATTCTACATTAAAACTGTTCCCCTGAAGACCAAGCGAGTTTCATAAAACAGATACACACAAATATACAGAGGTACAGCAATACTAACTGAGTTCCTGCTATTCAACTCTAAAAGACTTTTCACGAACTTTTTCAGGAATGGCATTTTAGGAGTCCAACACCTGAGCAGAGATTGGGACATGGAAATAAAATGTGACAGATTGTTACCTCAGGCAGCTTTTATCTTAGATAAACTCTGTTTACATACACATATAAATAGATTCTCTTTATATAAATCATACAGTGTTTTAAGTCAGCATTAACATACCTAGGACGAGTCAGAATTCTCAGCTTCCTTTTGAGTTCCTGATGTTAACTTATTGTTAAGGAATATGATTTTCTTTGCAAGACACAAACCCACACCTAAACCAAAAAAATAAAAACACCGAGCAAGAATTTCACAGAACAACAAACAGGGTTTCAATCCTTCCCTTTCACTGCACGGGGGATTATTTATAAACCTACTTGCTGCTGAAGAAAGACAATAAAATGAAAAAAAAAACCAGCCCAAACTAAAAAGGGGGCTAGCTGTGACAATCCAAATAGTGCCAATCATTGCAACGATTATATTAACAGATTTATAATGTTTTATTTTAAAAATATCTGTGATCACCACCAAAAGAAAGATAACAGTAGTACACACGTACTTGTAGATGGGAAAAAAGCTATAACACATTTCAGATTCCACTGTGCTGCAGCGGCAAACACTAAAATCCTTCAGGGAACCTGTTACAATTCAACAACTTGAACTTATCTGCAGTTGCGTTAAAATGGATTGTCAAAGTGAACACAGAGGGGGTTGTTTTCCCCGGAAGGGCAGAACGCAGGGATTCAGTGACAGCCGTTTCAACAGCCGTGCCCGCATCCCGGCACGGAGCCGCCTCCTGCCGTGGGGCCGGCACGGGCCCGGCCGCTCCGAGGATAAAAGTCTCTGTGGAAAATGTGCTCTCTGAGCAAGGCTTGGAGCGCCGGACTCGGCTCCCCTCCCCGCCCAGCTCAGTCCTCCCCCGCTCCGGGCCAAGGCGGAGACCGAGGGCTCCCTCCCACAGCCCGCCTGGAGGAGCCGGAGCCCCCCTGAGGGCCGGGACCGGCTGGCCCGGGAGGGCACCGGCGGCAG
>VZTZ01006174.1:454096-464439 GCA_013400955.1 Drymodes brunneopygia
CTCGTCGCGGTCGCGCAGCCGCTCGTAGAGCTGCAGCAGCGGGTCCGGCTCGTCCAGGGCGGGCGGCGAGGGCGGCCCGGGCTCGCCCTCCAGCTGCCCGAAGAGCTCGCGGTCCCCGAAGTCCACCTCCGCCGCCATCTTGGCCGCCGCAGGAAGGGCGGGGCGGGGGGCAAAGGGCGGCGGGAAGCGCGGGGCGGGCGGGACGACGCAAAGTCCCGGACTACAACTCCCAGCGTGCATCGGGGCGGCGAACCGCATAGGGCGGTGGCGGCGGGGCGCGGTGCACGCTGGGAAGTGTAGGCGGCGCGGCGCAGAACCCTCACCGCAGCGCTTGCCGTACTCACAATGGAGGACGCGCTCCTGCCTCCAGAACCGGCACCGCTCCCGGTTTTGGAGTTTTCTTCCTCTTCTGAGAAGGGCTCAGAGGTGCAGAGAGCTGCGGCATCAGCAGCGTGCAGGACAAAACTATTTTAAGTAGGGTGTCTATAGTAAAGGCCCCTCACTACAATACTTCAGGCAAATTCTACTTCAAAAGAACCAAAGCAAAACCTCCTTCGGTTTTCCCTCCTCTTAACTGGCTGACGAGTTTGGCCCAAAAGACAAATTACTATATGACCTTAGAGAAAAAAAAATGTCTTTATTATTAACCAGTTTTTCTGCACTGGATTATGTGCCTATTGGCCCAGACTGCTAAATAACATCTACACAATGTTTCTTTCATGTTTCAAGAATTGAAAATAACTGTACAAGGTTAAAGTACAAAAGTACACAAGACAGTGGACACGAAATATCCATGTATGAGCTCATCCCATCTGCTGCTTGGTTTGAAAAGTAGAACTTTAACTAAAAAATACTGTCCTCCTCTAGTTCTGTCAAGTTTAATGGAAGTGGGTATAACCTGATTACAACACTAACACCAGTATCACTAATCTGATATTTACAAAAAAAATTGTATTTTTCAATAAATTAAAGTCAATGCAACACCCATGCAAGCTAGAATGCTAGCTTTTTGGTGAACAAGGACCCAACATGTGAACAAGAACCTTCCACAGTCCCAAACTTCAAAACAGCTTTTTTTTTTTTTTTTTGCCTTTTTTCAAACTGCATCCATTCCTCGCATGGAAGATGTGAAGCCCAATCCCATTCCTCTTTGTGTGTGAGTCTGTGATCTGGCCATTTCATACTGTGCATCCAGGTTTCTGAACACCTCCTCCTGCTGCTTCAGGGTTTTGTAACTCTCCTCATCCACAGAACTGCAGCCAGCTTCATCCTCGCTCTGCAAACACAAACAAACATCAGCTCTGGGCAAGTGGGGCTCACAAATTCTTACGAGAGAAGAATTCAAGCATTTGTATTTATTGCTGCAACATTCTAGTGCAGATTTTCTGTCAAGAAACACACAGGCCTTCACCCAGTTGCCTTCTGAATTAAATTCAAATTTAGATGCTGGTTCTGAACTTAATAAATACTTAAAAGCTCTTAACTACATCAGGTTAACTTAAAATCTTTACTGGCTACGCACACTAAAATAAAAAGAGAAATTACCATCCTGCAATTAAGGAACGTAATTACATATTCAGAATTCTTTACCTTAATGCCCATCAGTTTTCTGAACTTGACATTTTGGTCCTTGTTTCCAAAATTTAGTTTTTCCCATATTTCTGCAGACTGTGATTTATCCTGTACAGGTTAAAAAAAAAAAAAGATGTGTCACCTTTTTACATAAGATTCCATTAATAGCACAATAGAGCAGCAAGTAAAGGAGCAGTGCTAAAGTTCTGTACCAGAGCTGGAAGTAAAATGTTTCCAAGGCTGACATTCCTCCTGCAGCATCCTCACAGGAGCTCTTTGTGAGGGAAGCCTGCCTAACCATGGTGTTCAAAACAGAGGTTTATTCCTTCCTTGGGCACTTCCAAAGGTCTGGAAGCCTGGTCAGAATTTAGGCTTAAAGTAAATTATGGAAAACTGAATTTTTTTATTGCAATTAATCAATACACAGCACAATTCAGGAAGAAGTGCCCAGGGAGCACTCAGGGTTCTCCCACCATTGCCATGGGAACTGGTTTATTTTTCACATTTTATGAGCAGTCTGTAAAGGTAAGGGAGCTTGTTATGTAACTGCTGCATGATGCAAACCAGCCTAACAAACCTTCTATGTCAGAGTAACAAGAGACAAAAATACAAATATTAAAGTGGCCATTTTTGCCACAGTATCAGCAGGCAAAAGCTCTACTCAAATCCAGCAACTCTCTGAAAAAGCAACTGCCTTTCTTACTTCACTAATGGCAAAGGCATTCAGCACAAAAGCCTGAAGGCTTATATGTATTTATGACTTTTGTTACGGTTAATATTGCATTACTCTGCTCTTGAAAAGTTACCAGCAAGGTCGACAGACTTGTCCTTGAAATCTAAAATTGGAAAGGACATTCCCAAATGAGAAATTCCCACAGTCCCAGAAAGGAGAGGTCAATTATAGATTCCAAACCTCAGCCACCCCTTCCCAGTAAAGGGAGCCCATCTGAATTTGATGTTTAGTTACAAGTTGTAGGTAAACTAACAGAACTAAGATCCAACTATACCCCTGAAGCTTTATGACACTGCGGGTTTCATCAAGTCTTGTGTCACAACTATTTATAACTGAAAGACTAATTATCTCAGTCCTTTCACTCCTGAATCACAGAATATTCTGAGTTGGAAGGGACCCACAAAGATCATCAGAGTCCAACTCCTGGTTTTAATGAAGTTTTGCCTCAGGCAGATAGGAAAACTTGCTAACAGGTATGAAAGCTAGAAATAACATTAATCAGCATCCTTAAACTGAGTGCAAGATATTCCCAAACAAGTTTACGAAGGTAAGAAAAGCCAACATTACCCCTTCCTTTTTGCCTTGCCAAAGCATCTTCCGTTTCTTCTCTTGCTCGGCAAATTTCATGGGGTTCACTGCAGCTGGGTTGTAATAGCTGGGCACAGCTATGCCAGTCTCTGCCAGAGCCTTGGCCTGGAGTGCTGCCATCTGGGCTGCCATGGCAATCTGAGGGGTCACTTGTGTCCCCGAGGCCAGCAGAGCAGCCACGTTGATGACGGAGCCTCCCGTGGCTGCAGCCGCTGAGGAACAAAGGGAACTTGCTAGAAAGAACTTCAGACTTTGGGGAAAAACTCCAACACACACAAAATCCAACCACCAACCTGCCCCCAGAACCAAACAAAAAAGCCAAACCCTTTAAACACTTCCCTTCAATAGAAGTTGGAAGTGCACAGATAACAAATGTATGATAAAACACGCGATTTGTCAGTTAAGAACAAATCTCCAGTAGTTTTAGTAAACCAGAAACTGGAAGTAAAACTAATGCGCCTTGTGATTCTAAATAGCCCTGAGCAAGAAGCAGCCCAATGGCCATCATGAAATCATTTAACAGCCCAACATACAAGATTTTTCTTGTACATGCAGCAAGTAATAAGAAATCCCAATCGTTTTTATTGGGGTTTTATGTTTCTTTTTTTCTAGTTTTGGTTTTTTTAACACTTCCTAGCTTTTGTTGTGGTTCTTATTAACAATAACATAAAGACAACCTGCCCATCTGTTGGGTAAGACTGCAACACTCCTGTAACATAAAGCTACTCTATCTTCTACTCACACTATTGCTCAGGAATTAATCTGATACACATGCACTACCTGCAGCCATTTCCTGTTGCTTCTGTTTTTCAACCATTTCTTTCTCTCTCTGTTCTTGCAATTTCTTTGCTCTTTCCAGCCTACAGGTACAAGAAAATAAAAATATTTAGACATGCAAAATCAACATCAGGAGCTTATTCATGTCACATATCATTAAAATCACCACCATTTCTGACCTTCTGGCTAAGGCTTCCTGTGCATCCATCGCTGTGTTTCGTCCCCGGAAAGGCGGCGGGCTCGGACTCCGGCTGTGGCTCCTGCTGAACCTTCGAGGCTTTTCAATTCTTTTCTTTCTCTCTCTGTAACCAAATTTAACAGTTGCTAAAACAGTGAATGTACACGTGCAGCTTAGCATTTCATCAAGTATTTGATCACCGCATTGAAAGTTTGCTTTGTGGTTAATTTGGAGCTCTCAAGGAAAGCTGTCAGAGAGTTTATACTACAACAGTCGCCTTGGTACAACAGAGCTAAAACTGAAGATTTCCAGCTGCAACAGAATGTGCAGTTCTGGGTATTCATTTACCCTCTCATATTTAGTGTTCAGAACAAATAGATCTGCTCTAGAGATTTTAAATACTAAGAAAAATCATCTAATTTCTGGTAAAAATTGCAAGAGAACTTGAATGAATCAAGCTAGGAGAGACCTCAAAGTACTGTAATTATGTTAATAAGGAGCATTTTGAAGAGGCCCAATTTAAGAAGTGAATAGTACTTCAGGAAATTACTCTTACTTCCCCTCTGTATACTCTTCTCTAAATGTGCTTTGACAGAGTTTACTAAGCTGAACATGTGATTTGTGTTGGGTTTCTCTTGGGAAGAGAACTCTGAAAGCATGAATTACCTGCAGCCTGACTATCTGAAAAGAACCCACTTAAAAAGTATTTTAAGAGAAAAACCAAAATATTCAGTTCAACTCTTCTTTACTAACCTTCTCCCCACCTCCTTCCAAGCAGGAGTCATTCTTGGGACATCTGTATCTAATCCTATCTAAACAACAGCTATTCAAAATACACATAAAAAGTACAACTGGCAGCAGTTCTCTGTGCCAGGAGCATCAATACCTACAGTACAAGAGAGAAGGGTTTATCCCATTTTAAACCTCTGACATTGGTGTTTCAAACAAAAAAGTCACAGACACTGAAGAGTTCAACAAAGCTTAATTTACAGGAGATCTCACTCACACTTTTCCCAGATTTGCCATAACCAGTTAGTTGAGATGCACAAAGGTGTTTCTGCAATTTTTTAACTTAAATGTCATTATCACCCATTTGGGGTAACAGCTAACTGGGGAGAATGGCTAACTCGACAACAGCCACTATTCAGATATTCTCTTTCTTCTGTTTGCAACTTGGGCAGCATCTATAAACACCATGAAATGCAGACTGAAGTTACAAAAAGATCCTTGTTTACATGACAAAGCTGGCAGAATACAAAGGAGGCAAGACTTATCTTTTCAGAGAAGATGACATGATGCAGATTCAGGCACTGGGAAGTGACAGATCTGCATTCCTGAGATAAGATGGAATGTATGTTTCAAAGATACCTTCATTTTTCTCGTGCTGACTATTGTTGTTTGGTCTTGTCTTTGGTCTGATGCTTTATTGCACTGGTAAACATCAAGGAAATAAATATTTGAGCTTTTGTATTGAAGTATTTCCATTTGAAACAAGCAGCTGGTGTCACTTTTCCACCTAGGATTTCATCAGAGCCACACCACTAAAGAACTGCCAGGAGGTTCTACACACTCACAAATCAAAAAGATTGGTTTAAATGCCCATGAGGACAGAACACTTGAAAATCTGAGCTCGAGATTATGCAAAGAACCATCAAGAGAAGGTCAAGTTCTGCTATTTACAAATGTTTCTGTCACAGCCTGCTCACTGTAGCACAGCAAATATTGCATGTCAGGAACGAGGGAACTCCTTTCACAGGTGAGTTTTAACAGAGCAGGTTTCCACATAGTGTTTATCTGGCTTGTGCCTTGAGGATTGCCCCAGAAATCACCTTCTTTTCCAGGCTTTGTCTGAGCCCTGAACTTGAAGTGTTCTAGCTCCAGGTAAAAAAGACTTATGCCTCATTTACTTCCATTCTCTGGGACTTGTGAGGCACTAACAGTACTTAAAAGAAGGATTCTTGCACTATGTCCACCACTATCCCACAAGGCCTGTTTCCAGTTGGAGAAATTCCTAAGCTATGACTATCCCATACTTTTTTCTTCCCACATTTGATGTTCTGTTTCAGGCAATTTGAATTCCACTGCCAAAATCTATTCTGGGTAATGAAGTTTTCACAGAGCCTTTAACACAATGTTCAAAGTGACTTTTGAAAACAGTAAGTGCACATTATCTACACTGACTGGAAAAAATGGGGAGCTGAAGCCTTGCACAACATGCTGAATGTGGCTTAAATACCATTAAATGCAAGTAACGTGTACCAACTGCAGACCCAGCTCTACTCACCCCAGCTCAATGTTTGGTAGAAAGTGCATGTCAAAAATATGACACAAACCATGTAATTCAATTACTTCTTCAGAAAGATAAGTCTTCTGAACAGTTTCACAAGGGATGTTGTACATTACACCAGTGTGACTGTTAAGATTCCAATGTTCCACTGTAATGCTGAATAGTCATAACCAGCCATAGAACAATTTAAAACATTCTGGTGAAAACACTATTAAGACAACTGGAACACTATCAACACCTTCTTGCAGCTCTGCAGGGACACTGATTTTCATTCAAACTACTTTCAACAAAACATCTGTAGCAGTCATTAAGTCGTATTTCAGCTTCACCATTGAGAAAATCCTACAGGGCATTAAGAATGTAAAGGTGATACAGAGACTCAGAACTCCACACCAAAACACTGAATGCATAATCAGTATTGAAAAACATTAACTGCTATAGTGATGAAAATGTCAACTCCAGCATATCCCAGGTGAGGTATGAAATCTCAACTCTGTCACACAGACCCAGAACAAGCCAGTATGTATCTAGATCAAGTGCTTCTAGAATTTAAGGAAGAAATCAAAGCACTCAAGGGAGAAAAATTAATGTGGTAAATATTCTCAGAGGAGCTGGTAATCACTTACACTGAAGAGTACATTGATATCAGAAATAATTCATCTGAACCAAAATTTACCTTAACACCACACCAACTGCCACTTCATGGAAAAAGTAAGTTAACCTTGTGGAATTGATCAGAATTAGCTTCTGATCTGTGTATCTGCTCTGGCAGCCAGTGATTCCCAGTTAAACTTTCCTTTTCTCATACGTGCACAAACTGAAGGGATAAATACAGCAGTATGCCAATCACACAACTGTTGGATCAAACACAGGAAAGGGTCACCTGCATCTTACTCCTCAGTTTGTCCCTCTTAAATAATATTGCTAACAAGTCACACTATGAAAAGCCAGGAGTTTGAGACACTTAAGCTGTCTAGGACGAATTTTAAGACTAAGAAAGCCACCCAGTCCTGAACCCACTCTCAGCTGAGGAAAAGCCAAACACATTTAACTGCACTGAACAGACATTAACTGGCAAACCCATCACAGAACATCCAACCAAACATCACCAGATACATGGAAGGTAACACTTACCTGCTTCTGCTCCTAGTTCTGCTTTTACTTCTACTTCTATGTCTGTGTCTAGATCTTGATCTAGAGCGAGATCGGATCCGTCGCTTTCTCTCTCTGCTGCGGGATCGGGATTTTTTCCTATCACGACTTCTACTACGATGACGTCTGAAACACACGCCCCCAATTCTTATACATATTCTTGTGTTCCAATGCAGTTTGTACTTAAGGATTTACACATGGGTTTGTCACCACAGGGTAAAATGCATCAGGCAGGGTGAGAAGACTGGAAACTACACATGGAAATGCTCATGCCTAGAACAGGTTAAGCTATAGGTCTAAGGGATGAAATGGGAAAGGAACCAAACCCCACCAGCAGCCACAACTGAGCCGCACAGATTCTGTAAATAACCACACTCATTCACACTGCTAGTTTTAGTTGTTCATTAAAGTGTACATTTCAAAACAAACACAAAGGCCAAACTAATCTGATGCAGGAGTCTTAAATCCAAGGCAACACAACCCTGCTCTTCTCCATGGTATTCCAAGATCTTTGGGAAAAGATGCTCAAGTTCCAGCCTGAGTCACATCCAGTCCCTCAGCCTGGCATCAACCAAAGCTTGTTCCTTGCTACCCTGTTTGTTGCACATCCCTCAGCTACAAGAGGAGAAGTTCTGCTGGCAGCAGCTTGCTTGTCCCAGACAATTTTCCTACCCTTAGAACATGCTGGGTGGGCTACCAGGCAAGGAGGACTGGCCAGCACTCCCTCTGAGGAAGCTCATGATTTAAGAGGTAACTTAGGTCACTGCTATTTGCTTTCCTGTCACTGACAACAGGGTACATTTAATACTCTGTTTAGTATTTTCTATACAATTATAAATCCGAGAGACATATAAAATCTTCGTGCTATTTTGTACTTCTATTTCAAACCAACCTACAAAAAAACTATCTATTAATGCACTACCCAGTGAAAACTGATACATGCAACATAAACTGATGCTTTACACTAGGTCAGGAATGGAACTCAGCTGTACTTCAGAAGTCTACAATAACTCCAAACATGGCTTTTGGGCATGCACTCACACCATAATCACATGTAACTTACCTTTCCCGAGACCTGGATCTGGAATGACTCCTCCCTCTGGATGACTTTCTCTCTTTGCGTTTATGCCTCTCCTCACCATTTTCAGATGAATTTAGGCTATCTCTTCCCTTGTCAGAAGAATGCTCTTTGTCATTGTGGTCTTCAGATTTGTGCTTCTTGGAGGACTTCTCTTTGGATTCATGTCTTCTTGCCTGTTTTAAGAAGAAGTTGGTTCTTTCAGGAAAATAGTGCAACAAAGAGAGTTAGTATGGGTATCAGAAGATAAAAATGCTAAGTTGTGATGCAACATTAGTAACCTTAGGAGTGTGACTCAATCATGAGCCACTGCTGCTTTACCTAATGTCACCAACTACCCAAAGCTGCAAATGCACACTATCATTTTTCCCCCTTTTCCCTCCTCCCACTGTCTATAAAGGATTTTTAAGGTATCCATCAAGGTATCTTTACAGTGCTTCCATATAAGACTCATAGCATTGTAAGAAAAAGTCTGTCATTTTCAGTTATTGTCTCCACTCCAAGCACTTAAGTACCTATCTTAAAGAACCTGACAATTTATGAATATGCATATATATATAAACACAGTGCAGTGACTAATTATTTGCCTGAGACTTCCATGTTTAAAGTTACTAAAATCCACACGCAGTTCCAGACGTACTATTTTGCTTTTAGAACCAAAAAAATCTCCTAGTCATCATTAGGTAATTATTTTCTAGAGCAAAACTCTCTTCAGTGACTTCCAACAGTTTTTACAAAGCAAAGTGATCATTTACATGGTTGACATTCCATTTTTAGTATTTCAAACTAACATGCATCACTCAGACTTCCCACAGTAGTTTTAAATTACAGATATGCTGCTCCACTACACCGCAATTCCTTCCTGCAGTGCCTCTTGAAAAAAAAAAAAAAAGATTCCTTTTTATAGCTGCAAAGCCAAAAATATTTAGCAAGGTCAGGCCTGATTTTTGCCAGTGCTTTCCTTAGAGACTGAGTCATGACATCAACACCCTTTCTTAAAATATATCCAGTGTGTTTTGAAACCTTTCTAGCACAAAAGCATAGCCCACTTGAGTCTTACATTTAAATAATCTTCTCAAGTCATAAACTAAGCATGATACATTAGCTTTACATAAACCAAATTATTCAAAAGTCGTTTGGTTGGTTTTCTTGCTTATCTTAATCTGTTAACTACTCATAAAAACCATTTCTTCCATCAGAACTCTCCCTCAAATGAGCCTGGAGAAGATGCTGTAATTAGTTTATACTCACTTGTTCAAATCTAAGTCTTTATTACTACGTATCCATTTCTAAATATATTTGATCACTGTTCTTCAAGTAAACAAGAATACCAGATAATTTTCCTGCTTTTACAGTATTTTATTCTTAACTCCTGTAATAATCAATTTTTACATCTCAGGTTACCTGCACACTAATTTTAAGAATATATATTTATATAAGTAGTTGTTCTCATATACATACTAAGAAGAATTACTGATATTCAGCATTTTGTCTATAGACAGAGCTTAATCTTGCAAATGAATGACAACAGCGCATCTACTGTGGGAGATCATTTCTCATCTGTTCACTCTGTGAAACTTAAAAGCTGCTAAATAAATTGTTTAAGATTAGATCCAACAGCCTGCCAAAGCACTGAACAGGATTTTAAACACCTTTTTTTCAATCATTAAAGAGAGTCTTAGATTCTTTTTTTAATCCCATCTTTCAGACACACACTTAGTAATAAAACCACCACTATATCCCATAACGGATTTAAGGTATTTTTAAGGGAAATATGAGTTTGAATGACTAATAGTTACCTTATCATGAAGTAGGCTTATAATTTTGCTATCTGAGTCTGCAGCGTCTTCAGTTCAGTCTCTTCGCGCATTAGCACGCTGAGTATGATTTATTATAGAAATGTTATCATGTGAGCTAAACAATATATTATTCAATTTCACAAAAACTCGCCTAGATTTTTCTTTCCTCTTTTTTTTTT
>VZTZ01006174.1:464465-533326 GCA_013400955.1 Drymodes brunneopygia
TTAACAGAGCTTCCATTGGAATGGGGGAAGGAGAAGTTCCTGACCCGGGTTTGAGGTTAAAAAGTGCTTTATCTGTCCCAGCCTATTGCCCCACACGGCTTAAGCTTCTTTATGACTATTTTGCTGCTCCTGGTTTGCTTGTTTCAGCTCTTCTCTGCTGTGTGAGCCAGTTATTTTTAAGGCATTATTGATGCTGTCTCTTCTCACTCCCCTGTATGTTCACACACACACTTATTCATTTATTTTAAGAGACAGCCCTCTGAAATTTTTGCTGCTACTGTCACATTTCCAGCTGACTCAGCTTGTTTGTCAAACTGTGACAGCCTTTACAATTAAAGGATGCAATAAGCAGAGCTCAGTCCGGTGGGGAAGTAGTTTTAGTACACCTAAGCAGACAGGTATTTATTATTCAAAGTCCTGAACACTGGCCAGGAACAAAGCCACCCAAGGCTTTTGGATAATGGAAGCTCTGTAAAAGTGATCAAGAACACCATTCTACTTCTCCATATGAACTCTCTCTTTTGGCTGTTTCCACAAAATTAAAAAAAAAAAGAAAGAAATTAAGTTACTAGTTTCTGAAAGCATTTTCTATAAAACTATTACCTTGTCAACATGATGGCTGCAATCATGCTTCACTATGAAAGGCTCTCCATATCCATTTTTAAGCTTAAAGTTTTCAATTTCTTGTACTTACCATAAAGTCATTTATATAGGTTTACACATATGTGCATTACTACAAGATACTTTTTAAGATGTACAATTACCTAAACGCTACAAAGTGTTAATTACCTCTTTGCTTCTGCTCCGGCTTCTGTGTTTTCTTCCTTCAGTATCTGGAGAAGAAAACATTTGTTGTCATTTACCAAGGGAAACAGGAGATCACCTGGCTATAATCTTTCTAGTTCCTTCCAATTATTCCACCCCAAAAGTCAAAATTTAAGAAACAAACAGCACTATTTGAGTATCTACTGCAGGAAGCTAACTCTGGCTGTTAGTCCCAGCGCTTTGCAGTTATTTAAGTTCTGACAGTGAAAAAACTAACCCACACCACACTCCAATCATGTTCTTCTGCCATGTAACCTTATTCTTGTTACAACTATGAAAAAGTATCCCAGTCTACACTGATCCAATCAAAATAAAACAAATAGGACAGTTTCCTGTTTGGTGTGGTCTGACCGTGTTCGCCCTCCCCAATTCCCTCAGCAATGACAAGACCTTTTCCCTCAGCAGTTTCAATATTTAGGATACACCCCCAAAGTCAGTAGATCAATTTTTTCCCAATTCTAACAAGTTACTACAGCTAAGTCTGTCTGTTTTTCCCCAAACTGCTTCTAAGAGAATTTAGCTCCACAAGCACTTGCCTCCCATCGAGACCATACCTGACTTCCGTCTTCGTTCCCTTGACCGTGAGCGTGATCTCGAGTAATGATGCTTTGATGTTCTGGGAGAACTGGAGGCATCTGATTGCTCCTTTTTCTTCTCTCTTTCTGGAGAGGATTTTTCTGGGACTACTCCATCTCGTTCTGTATCACTACCCTACATATAAAGACACAATTTTTAAGAAACAGAAGCTTAGGACTGAAAACCAAGAAAAAAACAATTTACCTCACACGTCCTCTGAAAATACACTTATTTTTTTTTCCTGTAAAGATAATGTTGTGCTCACCCCATGGCTAGGCAATAGCTTTATAGACCTGCAGTGAACTGTGTGTCTGCATGCAGATTGATTTGTCAAGATCTGAATAAAGAGAACTGACACAAAGTTCACATTTTGCTCTCTCACTACATTAAATTGTACTCTTCTCATGTACTTCTGAGAGCATCAGTAACACTAAACTCTGAGGCAGAGTTGTCTCTAAATGGTGTTTGTAGGTCAATCACTTTTTAGCATTTCCATGACCAGGATTACTTAAGGTCAGTGCTGCCCAACAGATCTGAGTGACTTCTCAAGTTTGGGCACAGCACAAAGTCCCCAGAGTGTTGTGAAGCATGGAATGAACTTTGAAGGGAAATGCAGTAAAAGGTGCATTGTGTTAGTGATACACAGCTCGTTCTGGAATGAGGAAACACCTCAACTGTGCCTCAGCAAAAATATTTATTTGTATCAGAGCACACACAGCTCACTCACACCTGTTCCAAGAATATCACATTTTTCCTCAGATAATAAAAAACCAGGACGTTCCCTCCATTCCTTCTAAACCTTGATCTAGAAGGACTAAATCAAAAAACTGATCTTGTGAAATCAAAATACTTTGTGACTCAATCTGTGAGAGGTAAATGAGCACAACTGGTGTTCAAAGCACTGAAAGGAACTGAGTGAAGAAGCACACACTGAGAAGGGGAATGTACTCTCATTAATGATTTCACAGGTTTCACTGATCTTTTCTGATCTCCCCTGTGCCAGTCATAACCAAACCTACTGAACACGGTGGGGCTGCAGAAGATGTCACTAAAGACTATTCAGGAAGACAATTTAATGTAGCAGAGAACTTGAACTTGCAGTTTTCCACCAGTTTGGTTTGCAAACTGAACAAGACATGGGAAAACCCTTAAATGTTCATTTTTATTCACTGCTTTGAAAACAAAGCAACTACCTTTTCCTAAAGCACAACAGATATTACAGATTGTCATAAATATACTGTATACTAATGGAAGATTTTCTTCATGACATGCTACAGATAAATATTCAGATTTATATTTCAGCTACTACTGCTTACATTTTGAAGTTACTTGAGAAGAACGAGAATACCAGCTAAGACTGCAAATTAGGTGGGATTTAAAACACATTATCCAAGTGAAACTGAGCCCACTGCCACATTTTCCAAGGCCGCCAATCTCATTATTTACACAGCGCTGCTCATTAGTGCCCTTGTGCTCTGCACCTCAGGGAAATCTCTGTGCTGCAAATAAAATGGCAATAAAAAAGCTGACAGCATTCACTGAGATTATTCTCAGTTCTTAAACTGGCCACAGGCTCAGTGTTACCTTAAATAAGCCCCTCACCTACACTTTAGAGGAACCTCTGAATATAGCAGTAGTACCTTTAATCTAAGTGCAAAACCACAAGTAAATAATTAAAGTCCTTTTACAGAAAAATGTATCTTACTCTTTAACAGGGTAAGTTATGTAACAAAAAAAAATAATTAAAATTTAATTTTCTCCAGAAGTTTACACTCCCCCTGCTCTTTTTCACCACTAGACAAACTTTCAAGACAAGAACTTTAACTACCAGATTAAACACCGCAAAATGCTTAAAGTCAACTTTGAGAAGTTTTATCACTTTCAAGGCCTGTTAGTTTGTTGGTTTTGGGGGAGTTTTTTTGCACTCAAAACTATTCAACAACTTTTGAAAAAAAATTAACCACATCGGGTTAACTCTCTNCCGCCCCAAAGCCCCGCCGGCGCCCGCCGCTCACCGCCATGACCGAGCGCCCGGACCGCCGCCGCCGCCCCTCAGCAACGTCCTCGCAGGGCTCGACCTCCCTCGGCTGCGCGGCCACAGCGATCGCGCGCGGCCCCGCCCGCCCTCACCGCGGGTGCCCGGATGTGGCGCTGTGGGGGGAGCGCGGGGGAGCGCGGTGCGTTGTGGGCCGGGGAGGCGCCTTCGCGTTCGCGGAGGTTTGGCCGCCGCCGCGACCCGTTCAGGCTGTCCCGGCTCCCGCCAAATTGAAACCCAGGAGCGACTGAGGGGGCGCGGTCAGGGGAGCGGGTCCCTGAGGGCAAGGGGGTGACACCGGTGAGGGGTCCCTGAGGGCACGGGGGTGACACCGGTGAGGGGATCAGGGGGTCCCCTAGGGCACGGGAGTGTCGTCGTTGAGGGAATCGGGGAGTTCCCGAGGGCACGGGGGTGACACCGGTGAGGGGATCGGGGAGTTCCCGAGGGCACGGGGGTGACTCCGGTGAGGGGATCGGGGNTTTCCTAAAGCACAACAGATATTACAGATTGTCATTAATATACTGTATACTAATGGAAGATTTTCTTCATGACACGCTACAGATAAATATTCAGATTTGTATTTCAGCTACTACTGCTTACATTTTGAAGTTACTTGAGAAGAACGAAAATACCAGCTAAGAGTGCAAATTAGGTGGGATTTAAAACACATTATCCAAGTGAAACTGAGCCCACTGCCACATTTTCCAAGGCCGCCAATCTCATTATTTACACAGCGCTGCTCATTAGTGCCCTTGTGCTCTGCACCTCAGGGAAATCTCTGTGCTGCAAATAAAATGGCAATAAAAAAGCTGACAGCATTCACTGAGATTATTCTCAGTTCTTAAACTGGCCACAGGCTCAGTGTTACCTTAAATAAGCCCCTCACCTACACTTTAGAGGAACCTCTGAATATAGCAGTAGTACCTTTAATCTAAGTGCAAAACCACAAGTAAATAATTAAAGTCCTTTTACAGAAAAATGTATCTTACTCTTTAACAGGGTAAGTTATGTAACAAAAAAAATAATTAAAATTTAATTTTCTCCAGAAGTTTACACTCCCCCTGCTCTTTTTCACCACTAGACAAACTTTCAAGACAAGAACTTTAACTACCAGATTAAACACCGCAAAATGCTTAAAGTCAACTTTGAGAAGTTTTATCACTTTCAAGGCCTGTTAGTTTGTTGGTTTTGGGGGAGTTTTTTTGCACTCAAAACTATTCAACAACTTTTGAAAAAAAATTAACCACATCGGGTTAACTCTCTGATAACGCTCACTGATTCTTCCACCCAATTAGGGGTGAAATACTTTTATATGTTACCAGATCACAGATTTTTTTCAGGGAAAATAAAGCTACAGTTATACCCTGCTTGAACGTGAAGGGCAGTGGTAACTACACCAGAGGCGTTTCCCATCGATTTTAACCATAAAAATCAGATTGGAAGCGAATTAATCGAATGCAAAAAGAGCCCGTGATCAAACAAAGGGAAAGGGCGAAGAAAAGTAGAGAAACGAAAATTTAATATGGCACAGACACCAGGGCGCTCCCCTCACAGGGAAGCTTCGCCCCACAGCCCCCATGAGAAACGCCAGTATCCCCACAGCACTTCTCCCCCAAGCCATGAAACCACCAGGGTTCAGTCCCGGGGAGTCTTCGCCCCTCTCCAAGACCCGAGGAACGAAACAGAAACTTCTGGAGGCACGGATTTGAGCGGTGGGCGCAGAGCGGCCGCCCCTCCCCGAGCCCATCATGGCGCCGCAGCCGAAGGCGCGGCGGGCGCCATTTTGTGCCTCCNAGGGAATCAGGGAGTTCCCGAGGGCACGGGGGTGACACTGGTGAGGGGATCGGGGGATGCCTGTGAGCAGGGGCTGTCACTGGTGAAGGGACGGTGTTCCCTGTGGGCAGGGGTCCCTCTGGAAATAGGAATGGGGCTCCCTGTGAGTATGGGTTTGTTGCCACGGTTGAGGACAGGGAATTGGGGTCCCTGTGAGCAGGTGGTCCCTGTGGGCAGGGTCTTGTCTCCAGCAGAGGGGATGGGGGTCCCTGAGGGTAGGGCATCGGTGTCCTTGTGAGCAGGGGATGTTCACAGCACGGTGAGGAGGACCCTGGCAGTGAATTCTCAGTGAAAAAGTTCTCCCCGAGCTGCCCTCAGCCAGGCCGGGATCCACGCTGCTCACTTGGCTCTAAAAACGCTGTTTATCCTCACTAGGCCTCTTGTACAGCCATTCTTCCTGGCACGGTGTCCCCATAAAACCTATAGCTTGTCTGTAGCCATTTAGGTTTTTAAAGCTGTCTTCTCTACAAGATGTTCCTGCAATGTTTATCCCAGGCAAAGATGTGGAACGACATCGAGCTGCTGCTCAACGATGACACCGGGCAGCTCCCTGTGGGGCTGGGACACGAGTGTGGCACCGCCTTGTACCAGGTGGATACCCTGCTGCAAATCACATCCTCAGAGAAGGTACAACCCATCAAAGCTCTGCTTTTGTCTTTCTTAATAATTACCTGGGCTTCTTGGTCGTGTTTTCTGAAGTGCTCCTGTGTGAAACAACCTTTCCCTTCCCAGGTCTCTGTGAACCCTCAGCTCCGTGCACGCAGCTCCAGGGATGGCAGCGTTGTTGTTGTGGACAGATCTGTGGCACTGCTGGACAGCACTGGGCTGTCTCTCCTGATGCACATTCAGTTTGGTGAGTTCACATTCCTTGGGAATTCCACTAGGCAAGTGAAAACTGGCTTTTAAAATGCATAGGTTTATACAGGAAAACATAGCAAGAGTCTGACTAGCCTGTGAAGGGAAGTATTATAACAAGTGCCTAAGTAATAAAAAGTGAATTTGTCTTTTGAACACAATTAACTATTTCAGTACAATTTAATTAGAATCCTTCCTAACTTTTCACTGAAGTGGGAATAAAGGATATAATGGATACCAAAACCAGTTTCAGTAGGCCATTTCCTGTATTTAATTTAGTCAAAATAATTTGTTTTCAAGAAATCTGGGGTACTTCATTTTCCAATTCTTGTGTGGATGTTTATTCATAAAACCCAGATCTTATTATCTGACGTTTTGCCGTGAAACTTTTCAGATACCAATGTGGATGTCGTGGGTATGTGTCAAGAAAAACAATTCCTTGTGGTTGGTGAGAGAAGTGGCAGTTTGCATCTTATCCACATCCCATCAAAACAAACCTTGCTAACAAAGGTACAGAAACTTTTCTATTTAATTTTGCTGAGAATGTTTTGTTCTCAGACTTTCTTGAGGTTTTTTTTAATCTTTCTTCCAAATACCAGAGTATAAATATCCTTGTCTTTTGACTACATATCCTAACTATACAGGTGAAAGGGGCACTTCTGTTCCCAAGAGTAATGAAGAAAGAAAAACTATTTAGGAATGGCATGCATAAACAAGAAGCAGGCCTTTTTGAAAGAAAAAATTTAAAGTTTGAACAGATGATCAATATTCAATTTTTCTTAGTAAAATACAGAATAATAGTCTTTATGCTGTTTCTATTTTAGGTTTTGGTTGAACAATCTACAAGTGAAAAGACTTACTTAAATCTCTTTTTTGTAAAAGATAGTGCAGATGCAGGTAAGAACTGGATGATTTTTTTCTCCCCCTTTGTCTGAATTTTTGTGATTTTGTTCCCCTTTAACAGCTCTCAGAGAGAGATTACAAAAATAATATAGAAAAGCATAAAGAAAAGTTAATTTTATGTGCACAATGCAAAGCAAAACTGTATAAGATTATCTCACTAATTATTTTACAAATGCCATAGGCAACAAACATTCAGAACTCATCTCTTTCTTATGAGATTGTGCTAAACATATGAAAATCCTCAAAAAGGAAGAATTCCTTCTCTCTTCTTCTATCAAACTTCAGGAGTTCTGTTCTCTAAGCTCCCAGCCCTGTTCTGTCACAATAGAATTTCTTATTCTGCTCTTAGTTGGAGATGACAAAATTTTTGTTTAAAAAATAGTCTCATCTAATGGTCAGGTGATTTTTTGGGATCAATTATTTCACTGTGTTGTCTACAAGCAAGTCTTCTCTTCATTTACTCTTGAATACTTCAGTTTTAAATATTTATGTTGGGGTTTTTTAGGTGTTTACCACATGTTCATTCTCACAAGCAATGGATGCTTCTGCATTACATGTGTCCCACTGGCTAAAACACAGGAAGGTAGGAAAAGCTACAAACCCCTTGGGATTTCATTGGAACAGGGAGACCTGTATTCAAAAACTCCCTTTGTGCCTTTTTAGAATTTTGAAAAAGGTTTTTAAACACTGATTTTATTTTCTTTTAATATTTAGCAATTGAGAAGATGGATTTGGCTACAGCAAAGCAAGTAAGAAACCCCTGCAAAACTGGGTAAAAGTGTTAAAAGTGCAGAGTTTGTTACCAAACTTTGCTCAGTGGCTGTTTACCAGTCCATTCTTCCACCTCACAGCTGTGATTGTTACTTTTTCTGCACGTTTAGAAACGAGCAGAGGTTTTATCCTCTGTTTGTATAAACAACTCTTTTTCTTCCCCATTTGTTGCCATCCCTTTCCTCCCCCACGCCACAAGTTACAAGGACAGATAAAGACAACTTTCATTGCCACGGGAGAGCACCACAGCCTGGGCTGTCAGGATTTTGTGATCAGCAACTCAGTGAGCGAAATTCATTTGATAATCGGGGTAAGAACAAGATCATAATAAATTTTATGTGATCAGTGATGGTTTTTGGTTTTTAGATTTGCAGCAAAATTTTTCTCCAGCTCATCAGCTTTTTGCACCAAGACTTTTTCCCTTTCTTTTGCTTCACTGTAAATTTAAAGGTTATCACTTTGTGCAGCCTGTCTGGAGTTTTTCTCATAAGGAAATAAATGTTGTCATTTCCAAAATTACTTTGTTATGATGGATGAGGGGAAAATATTTTCATCCTGGTTTTTTGAGTTCAGTAAATCACTGGTTCCTGGTCTGTACAGGCTGGATTGTTTATATGTAATATCCTTGAACTCACAGACAAAACCAAAGCTGGAAAGAATATTCCAATCGGGTCCCTATTCAACAAAGGCCTGCTAAAATAACAAGGTCTAATTCAACAAAGCTTTCAAGCTTGAATTAAGTACAGGAACTAATAAAAAAATTAAAATAGAGACATACTTTGAAATGTAATTTGGGACCGCAAGCAAGTTCTCTGTGTTTATTTTTTGAAGCCTGTTGAATTCAGTGGGATTTTCCTCAGTAGCCCCAGTGTAATTTCATTCAGCTTTTATGTTCTGTGAGAATGGAAAGTGGATATTTTAAAATACTGTTTTTCAAAGAGCCAAAAACTGCTGAGTGTAACGATCACTGTAACAAAGGCCAGTTTTGGAAGGAGAAAGGAAAAAGGTTTCATTAAAAATAAAGAAATCAATGGATTTTTCTGAACATCAGTAGAGGAATAAAGTTAAATTTAGTTTTGCAGCTTTCCAAGTTAAAGATCAATTGTAGAAGCAGACATGTCAGTGGTCAAATATCAAATATCTCCTGTCTAACTCCATTTCACTTTGCCTCTCCTCACAGGGTAAAGGTGATTATGTGCTCTCCAAATGGGAAATAGACCCCACCAATGCCCTGGTGTCTGCTCAAAGTTTTGTTGATTCAAGTCTGATCCAAGGTAAAGAAGGTTTTATCTTTTTAAAGACAAGTGGGGTTTGATATTTAATTGCAGAATGCACTAGTTTTCATTTCTTAAGTTATTTTGGTTTTTTTAATAAATGCACATATACCAAACAGAACATTTTTGTAAAGGTACGGCCAAAATGTGGGCTTCAAAACTGCAGTTTAACTTAGATACATAAATATTTATGTATATCAATATTCATTTAAAGAGAATATACAATTCTCTTTAAGCTAAACTCTGCACAGTCCTGAGGTTGAACCACGAGGTTTCCAATGCTTGGTTGTGTGTTTGAATATGTTTTTTGTTCAAATATATATCTCAGGAAAAATAATGAATTTGTGTGGGTATTAATATTTTTTAGGTGCTGCAAAACTTCAAGTCCTTGACAATCAGCTCTTTGTTTTGGATACAGAGGTATGGATAATGATTTAGTGTAATCTTCACTTTACAGTGTTCTTGAACCAGTTTATAAACATATTTTTTAAGATTTAAAGGAAAGTTTCTGTAAATGAAGATGCTTATATTTATGGAGCATCTTGATCTTCCTGTGTTGGGTTTTTTAAAGTTCTACTCCTATTCCTTATTTAAGCCATGAAATGTATTATTTTGCTCAAAAACAGTCTTCTATGAAGAAAATATTAAATAATATGTGCTTTTTTTTAAAATCTAGAACATCTTAAGCACGTGGGATGTTTATTCTCTCACTCTAATTTGGGATTGGCCTTTAATACACATTGAAGAATTTCTTCTAACTACTGAGTCAGATTCTTCTGAAGGCACGTGGTAAGTGAAGTGTTACAGCACCAATCCTGAGAAGTGAAAAGTTGTCTGGTGTTGTGATTTCTATGAAATATCTCATTTTTTTGGCCCAGGTGCTGCTGCAAAACAGGATGTCCTTGTTAGAAATTCCTTTCCTTGAAAATAAGCTTAAACAGAATGTGTGAAAAAGGGTAACTACTGTTCTGAAGTGTGATAAAGTGCTGGAAACTGTTCAGCTATAGATTAAAATCTACAGGGATTTTTAAATGGATTTGTTTTCACAGAATGCAAATTTTTCTAAAGCTCAGAAGCAAAAATATTTCCCAGTTTTAACCTAAGATTCATACAGCAAATTTTGCTTTCTTTTATCTCTTTCACATTCGTTAGGCAAGAGCTTGCCAATGTGAAACTGATTGTCATGACAATGCCAGAGGACAAACAGGTAAAATCTTCTTCTCTGTGTTCTATTCCTTAATTGTTATGCAATTGCTCACAGGAAAAAAAAGGGGAAAGGGAAGGAGGTGGCAAAATATTTGGGGCACAGAGAATTCTGAGGAGCTTAAAGTCCAGACTGAGATGTGACCATTTATGTTGTGGTAGTGACCAGGCCAAGCCCAGTCCCTGGTTGGGGTTTTTATGGATGGTTTGGGGTTTATTTGTTTGTTTTTTAAGGTGAGCAGACAAGGAAGAGCAGCAAAATTTATTATTATCCCACACCCCTTCACAGATTTCTTTAGAGCAATGGCTCTGCTGCCTTCAGCATCTACCCCCAGGTACAGTCAGTGCAGTCAACTGAAATAAAATACCAGGATGAACGTTATGCAATTTTAAAAATTAAATGAAACCTGTGGAATTGTGAATAATAGGCTTAGAGTGGGAGAGAGGGAGGCAACATCTGAAGCTTCAGTAAATTTCCTCCAACTGGAGATCTGCATTCCATAAAAAAATCCTACAAATACTGCCCTCTAATTCCATAAGAATTCAAAATGATTCTGCAAATATCACTCTCTCACCAGTGTGAGAGAAAAAGGTAATTCTGACTTCTTTGTTTGTTTTCTCCCTTTTTTTTTCAATAGATGAGAAGCCTGATGGTTTTTTCATTGCCTACTATGCAACAGCTCTACTCTCTGGAAGTGTCTCCTGTTTCTTCCCTTGTTCAAAGTGGGATTTGCACAGTAGGTTTCGATGGTTTTCTTTTTGTTCCTTGAAGAAATACAGTTCTCTTAATATGTGTAAATATTAAAGAGGGTACTCTGTTATTCTTATTAGGTTAGAACCAATTTCTGCTAGAAATAATGCAGGAGCCGTGCAAAGAGAGATGAAGTGATGTCCCCAAAGGACAGAGAAAAATATCCTATTATAAAGCAAACTGAACAATTTAAATTTAGTCTGAGGTCTCTTGAACTATTTAATAGCACTGCCAGTTCCTGCTGCTGTTACAGCTAAAAATTGAGGGAAGTTTTAAGTTCTCTTAGCAAAGAAAAATGCTCTGGATTTACTTGGAATTTATTTCATTTCGCCTGATGGTTTCTGTTATTGCACCCTACAGGATACAATATACTTCTTGGAAGGAATTCATGAAAAACATCAGATGTAAGATAATATTTTGTTTGTAAACAGCTCATTATTATATAAAAATGGCAGATTACTTCCACATGGAGTTGATAAATTCACACAGTTCCCTCTCATCCTCAGGTCCTCTGAAGACCCAGTTTCTATAGTAGTGATGAGAAGTTTAACTGAAGCCTTGCCAGAAAATAGGTACTGCTTTCTGGGAAAGACCATTGTATTATATATTTTTTTAATATCTGGACTTATATTGAAGTGGTTTATTTTATTTCATCCCCAGACTGAGTCGTTTACTGCACAAACAGAAGTTCACTGAAGCAGAGAATTTTGCTATTCAGTTTGGCCTGGATGTTGAGGTGAGTTCATTCATGATAAACACGTTTGAGATTGATCAGTACAACTGAAATCATGAGTAAGGTTCTTGCCCTGTAGTCAAATAGAAAGTATTAAAAATATTGCAAATATCACCAAAGCAGTGGAATTACCTTATACAACAACTCACCATACTTGTATTATTTTTTTAACAGCTTGTATACAAAGTAAAAGCAAACATTATTTTAGAGAAACTGGCTGCAGCTTCTCTTGAAAGTCATGATCAGGAAGCCTTGCTGGATCTTGGCAATGAAACCAAAGAAAATTTGCAAAAAATTCAGGTTTGTTTTTATTCCTACCCTCTTTTACTCCTAAAATAATTCAAATTCTAAAGGATCTTGGAATTAATTTCAGTTGTTTCTTTATGCAAACAGGACAACCAGTTTGTTGTGAATTACTGCATAAGCGCTCCGTGGCCTCTGTATGAAACTGCTCGAGAGATGCTGAATTATGCCAAAGTCAGAGTAAGGGATTTATTTATTGCAATTTCTTCTACTCTTCAACTTCTCTTCCACCCTTCTGTACAACTTGAGAGAAGTACAACCAGTTATAGCCATTCCAAAAGACAAAAGTAAAGGCATTATAAATCCTATGTAAGCAAACACGAGGAAGCAGCAAGTCTTGTTCCAACCTTGTTCTTGGTATTGCTCAAGGGCAAAAAAGAGCTCACAGTTTTATTTTTGCATCAGAAAGCAGGGTTTGGTTTTGAGTAGCAGTTTTTTTAAGTCCCTTTAAAATATTAATTTTCAAACTAAAGCTCAAAGTAGGTCACCTTTTTTGTTTTCATTATTTTGGTCTTTCCTGCCTTATCAAACAGAACTGGATACACGTTATCTGTCTGATCCTCCATCCATGCAGAAATCCAACATGATTAGACTGGATCGGGTTAGATCCAATCTAACATTGTAAAATCTCAGTTTACAGAGGTCCTGACTTTTTGCTCATGTCTTTCCTGCACTCACAGTCCTGTCTGGCAATTCAGATTGTTCTGAGTTGTCAGCCAAACCCTTTTATGTCCTTTTTTTCAGATCCTGAAGAAAGATAACAGAACCAATGCTCCATCTGATGGGGCTCCAGTATCCATAGCTGAGGTGAGGACAAATTTCTTGGATCTGCAGTATGACATAAACAATTGTCATGTAGGGTTTTACAAACTCTTCTACTGGTGAACTTTTTAAAAGTCTAAACAAAATTATGTTTTATAGTATGAAAGAGAACCATGGTAATGACAGATTCAGAAATAATGCAGGAAAGATTCAATTCCAGATGCTCCATAAATTGAAGGCAGAATCTTTCTTAAAGTACTTTCAGGAATTTCATTTTGTTTCTTATTTATTCGTGTTGTAAACTGACCTCGTGTGCCTTCAAGGAGAATCAGTGTTCTACTTATGTAACAATATGTTAAGCCAGATGTTAACCTTAAATCTCATCTGCATTCAGGTACTGAGAGCTCAGGCAAGGCTTACAACATTCTGTGAAGCTTTTGGACTAGAGAAATTCAGGTTTGTGTTTGTTTAAGATTTAAAGTAAAATCAATTGTGATTGTTAAGACTGTACCACTGAAATTAAGATTACTTTAGTTTTTTAATATTAATTAATTCATATTAAAACGCTCTTGGTATTTTTATTCATTTTAGTTCATCTTGAAATGCTTCAAGCTCTTCCTTCTCTGCCTGAAATTTCCCATACTGTGCTGTGGAGAAGGGAGAATGCAGAGAGGTTGAGTCATCCTATATGTTGGAAGCCCAAATTATCTGTTGCACATGCACCTAAATAGATTTTTTTTGTTGTTGTTCAATATGTATAGGAGGGATCGTGATTTTATACAAAGTACCACTCCTGTTGTTTCTTACAGCATTCAGCACTGGTAGAAAAGCTTTGAAGTTCTCCCCCCAGTTCCTTTGATAATGACATTTAACAAAGCTTCTCTTCCCCCTCTCACTTTCAGTGGCATTGCTTGGACAGAATTCCTGAATAACGAGGACATGTTCAGGATTATTGTTTCTCAGCTGGAAGAAGGGAATTGGGCTTGTGCTCAGTACCTCTGGCTTAGGCATCAGGTGAGGTGGCACAAACATTTCTGGGATTTATGGTGAGGGGGGAGTTAAATCTCTTCAATTTTCCAGCCTAATTTCACAGGGGCTGTTACAAAACAGCTCCTCAGAGAAGCAAAGGCAGAATCTCATCAATTATCCCAATGATTACCTGTTCACCTGGATGCTTAGGAGGCTGAACTTCGTATTGATTTAGGAATAAACTGGTATTTCTGATGTCACAATTCATATTTCTAAGTCATGACAATTTGATTTAATCTGCAGTGCTTGTAATCTTCCATTAACTTTCTTTCAGTACTTTTAAGTGGACATTTGCTGCCTACCTTAAAATCCTTTAAGAATTATCACACAGGCTTCTTACTCTGAATGACACATTTAAGATAGTGGCTGTGTGCTCTTATTTTATTTTTTAGATTCATGTCTGTTGTTTTGATAAGACAGAAATATAGAACAAGTCTAAAAGTAATAGAACAGTGTGATTGGTAAAGAAATTACTTCAATTAGGTCTTTTTTTAAGAGGACCAAGCTCTAGTTTTACTGAACAGAGCTATTTATTTAACTTCTATGATTACTGAGATTTTCTCTTTGTATTTGTGAAATGTACTGGCTCTTCCTCTTGGTGAAGCAGCTTTACAGAGTATCAGGTGAACACATACTCCATGGATCTGTAATTGTTCTGCTTTAATATTTTAGGCTGATTTTGAAAGCAGCTTTGATGAGGAAATGCTGAAGGATTTGCTCAATGCCATCCATTTCACTGCTCCTTTGAAGGAATTGTGTGTGTGGCTTAAAAATTTTGTGATCCCCTTCTCAAGAAGGGCTGTGCCAGATGGACAGGTGAGACTGACTGAAGAACTGTAAATTGTCATTTTCATAAATTAAGATGATTTTACTCTCAGACCTCCAGACTTCTGAACGTCAGGAACTTGTTCCTCTGCCTTTGAAATTAATTCTTTTCCCTTAGTGTTTATATTTGAAATAATTTCTTTTGAAAGAAGTTTCTAATGGCAAATTTTGCTTTGTTAAATAGCAGAACTCTCCTCATAACTGTATTTTTTTCAGAAAATCTTAGCAAAATGGCTGGAACAAGCTGCTCGAAACCTTGAATTAACTGACAAGGTAAGTCACACTGCAGAAACTTTACATTCTTGTATTTCGAAATGTAAAATAAAATTTGCTAATATAAATTATTTTCGACAGGCAAACTGGCCTGAAAATGGACTCCGAGTGGCAGAGATTTTTTTTACAAGTAAAAATCAAGGTGAACTGGGAGTGACAGCTTTTGGCCAGTGGACTCCTTTGGTAAGAAATGTAACAAATCCAAGAATTATCTATTAAGAGACTTCAAACAGATGCTCTGTGCTAGAGCTGGAATGGATGATAATTAGGTCACTGTTGGTTTTGGTGAAGATTGACTTAATTCCATGAAAGGAAAGAACCAAGTTCCGATTTTCTTGGGTTTAAAGATTTAAAACCAATTGATGCCAGCCTCGTAATGGCCTTGTCTCCTAACATTTAATTTCTCAACACTGTTTCAGAGGTGTGGTGACTGTGAAGAGATACAGAGGTTAAAGAAGCTGGTGAATGATTTACAAGAATTGATAAATCTGTACAGAAAATACAACTGCAGGCTGACATTCTGTGATTTTGAAAAGGTAACACTGCAGGCACTTGAAAAAATGCTTTTCAGTTCAGTTTTGTTCTGAAAAGGAGGAGAATCTTACAGCGTGTGATTTAAAGTCAGACAAAAGAGGAATCCTGATGGATGTTGGTTAAATTTCCATTCATATTCCACTATTTGCTAAGTTGTGTTACAAATTTTCTTTCAACTCTGGTTATAAATATATCATAAGATACTGGGAGAAGATGTGGCTCAAACTCCATGGTTTGCAGGTTATTACAGATCATCTACTGGAGAACAAGAGCTGGCAGCAGAGAAATTAGAAACACAACTGAACGTGAAAAGCTTTGTAAATGAAAGGGTTTATTTGAGCTAAAAAGGGATTCTTGCTCTGGAAATCTTTCAGTTGGTTTCAGTGGATGTTGAGTTATGTAGTAGAGATGTAAATGGCCTTGCACTAATATTTGGGTTGTTCTAACGTGGCCTTTTCCCACTTGCTGCTCAGGAAAATGCAACCACTATTGTGTTTCGCATGCTTGATAAAATTTTGGCCCCAGAGCTCGTCCCATCAATTTTGGAGAAGTTCATCAAACCCTACCTGTGTGAGCACAACCTACAAAAAGATGAGCTTCTTCTGCAGTATGTCAAGGTATCTGTATTTTCTTCCTTTTGAAGAAAGCTATTTCAGCATGAGGAAGCAGAAACCAAGTCTGATGAACATTGGATTTACAACTGAATTTTAGGCCCAGCTTTTAGATTAATCTTATTCCTGTCAATGAACTTAATGATCATTACTATTTCAGTTATGAAGCAGTCCCTTAATGTTCAGAAAACTTTGCATTTTTGTTCATATTATGAGATAGGAATGTTTTTTCTAGTTTCAAATGTTCTAACCACCTTTATCAAACACAGGATTTGCTGGAGCGTTGTCGGACACGATCCATTTCAGTGTTTGAAACTGCCTGGGAGGCCAAGGCAGTGGCTGTCATTGGCTGCATCTCTGACACAGATGTAAGTATGTTTGATGAAAGGCATCAGGTGGCTCCAAAACATCAGTTCAGACCAAAACATGATTTTTACATCATCATCTGGGTGCATTTTTACATGAGTGCTATGAGGAGAAAATAGTATGTTGTCTTCTTATTCTACTTTAGTCATCTCCCCTGTGGTGTTCTTTGAGGATATTATTGTAGTTGTGATGTCACCACATGGAAAACTCACCAATTTTAATATGTATGAAACCTCAGTATCATAAATTTTCTAATCTAACTTGACACATCATATGATGACAATAAATGCCCTTTATGCAAGTGCACATGGGGCAAGGAAACAAAATACCTGCTTGAAAGGAATCAGTCACATGTGAACAGCACTTCAAGGGACTCCTTTGAAACTTCTTTTGAAAAGTGAGCTGTTTGTGTTGCTTTTGCAGCTGAAATTTGATGCAGTCCTGCAGATCATGCATGGAGCTGTGGTGCCATGGAGTGCAGCAGTGGAGCAGCTGGTCAGGCAGCACCTGGAAATGAATCATGTCAAGTAAGCAGCACCCACAGCCTACCCTGGGCTGGGGAAATATTGTGGATCTGATGTACTCTGATGATTAAATTCTGTAGCTGAATGTAGTAAATGAATTAATGATGGTTGAATTTGTCCCCAGAGTGAAGTTACTGCAGGAAAGTTACAGACTGATGGAGATGAAGAAGCTTCTGAGAGCCTATGGGATAAGGGACACCAATCTTTTAAAGGACAAGCAGATGATAATGGTAAGTTATCAAGACTTCAGATTTCCCCAGAGGTCACAATGAACAGCACTTGGTGATTTTGTTTTTTACCATTTGGGGGTTTTTTTTAACATCTCCCCTTCATTAGAAGAAAATATGACTATTTCTGGAGAAGTTCCTTGGTATCCTGAAGAATCAGAGGAACTTTCAGAGTTCCCAGGTTAATTCTGTCCCCAAACCCTGTTTGCTCCCAGTTACACTTCAGTCAGCTTTTCTCCAGATAAAAGTTTTAAGCTTCCAGGTAACCTGCTTGGTACAAACTGAACAATTCCATTGGAAAAGTACTTGAACAGACAAATTCCTTTGTAATCCTGTACATCATCAAACTCAAGTCCACTTCTGTTTTCTTCTAACAGAGGCTTGTGAGATACATTCTCAAACAAGATACCCCTACTTGCTTGGAGGATGCCTTGAAAATTGTGGAAGCCTACCTGCTGCCCACTGGGGAAGTTTACTTCCTGAGGATGATGGATCTCATTGACAAAGGAAGGGTAGGGAAATACTTCTTGTCAGTTGATCCTGGGATTTGCAGACACTGAGGCCTCTTGGCAAAACAGGGGCAAATTGTGTTGCTGGAATCTCATAAGCAGTTTGCTTATGTGTTTTTAATTCAAATTATTAATTCTGCAGCTAACTGCCTCTGCTTAACATTGAAAAGGAGTCTTTTGTCAGAGTCTTATCCATCATTTGTGGCAGAATAGGATGAAAGTTAGGACCTACAATACACCAGATGAGTTTGGAATTGAAGTCTCTACACATTTTCATGTGTTGTTTTTGCTTACCCTCATGGCCACTGTGCAGCCATTGCATCAGAACAAGAATGTACAGATAGCTCAGCTTTTCCAACAGCAAATGCCTTTTTCTTTTTATTATTTCTGTTCTAATTTTGTTTCTTTTTCTCCCTTCAGGGAGAGGAATCTATGACTTTGTTAAAATCTCTGCCTCTTGCTAAGGCTGAGGAAGTTGCAGAGAGGCTGACCCTGTGGGGAAGACTGGTGTTACAGAACAAAGCAGATGATCCTGAAGAGGTACCAAGGCTTTTCACACCACAAAGTGTTTCACACAAGTTACTCTGAAAAGGGAGAGGTGTGGATATTTCCTGTGAGAGCTATCAGACTGTGGAGTAAACACATATTACACCTATAAAATATTTACTGTTTCTATAAAGGGTTCATATGTAAAATAACTTTCTGTTCCTTTGCTTTGTACCTTTGACTTGGTAATTGTTGCTCAAAAGGTTTGTGGAATTGCATTGTACTTTAGGAGCTGAAGCCCAACTCTATTCCTGGCAACATTTTAACAAAAAAATACAAACCTCTTCCTTTCCTGCAGCAAAAACCACAAATGTTTATGACTAAGACACTGGTGGAAGTCCTTAAATTCTGGTTCAACATTCAAAAAGGTAAGGTGCAACTTCAACATCTTACATCTTCCTTGTATAAATGGAATCAAGAAGTAACTGTTTTTCTCCTCCAACAGACAATCCTGTGAAGAAATATGAATGTGAAGAAAACCTAAAGATGTTTAAAACCCTTGCTACCCTGCAGGTGGGTATTTTTATTGTTTTAAATCCCTTTTGATTTGTTGTAGTTTCTCCAATTGTTCTTAATCACGTGGATCATATTAAAAATTGTGTTTACAATGTGTGTACAAAGGTTGTTTTTATTATTGACTTCAAGTTGATTCTAAGGCTAATCTAGCAATTTAATCTAGCCTGGGGAAGTTCCCAATTAGAACTCAGTTTTCTATTTAAACCAAAAATTAGGTACTCTAGTATTAGTATTGCTAATACTTCAAAGATTTCATTATGGAATTCTGTAATAATTAAGATCTCAGGACAGTAGGTAAAAAAATAAGCAGTTTAAAGGAAGTTACATGGATACAAATAAATAATTTTTTTGTTGTTGCAGGAGTATTTTGATATCTTTCTCTCAGATGAAGAATACAGGAACCCTTCACTGATATCTGCTCTTCTTGAGGAGCACATAAGTGCCTATGAACGTGTCAGATCCAGGTCTAGAAAGGTGCAAGCAGTGAATTGCAATTCAGAAGGTGGCAAGCCCAAGAAGCCTCCCACTGAATTCAGGCTGTACAGACTGGCTCTGCTCTTTCAAGTCTCAGAGCATGAGCTGGGAGAAAAACTGGCCTTGAGAGCCCTGGATGATGGAAGAGTGGAAGTGGCTGTCAATATCTGCAGGTGAAAGTGCAGAGCTTTTCAGGATCATCACTTTTAATGGGCTTTTCTGAAACATTTCTGCCACTTCTTTGAATTATGTAGAGCAAAGGAAAGGGTTTTTTGTTTTAGTTAAATAATTAGAACAGAATTAAGTAAAAGCCCCAAGAACCACTGGCTTTTTATTTTTACCATCCTTTTCTTTCTGAATAGGGAGTTCTATGAAAACAGCTGGAATGAAAATACAGGGAAGCTGCTGTTTGCAGTGTGTCAGAGGCTTTGCCACATGCTGGGGGCTGATGTTCCAATGATCACTCCTGATGGGATGGATCTCCCAGCAGTGATCCATGAGCTGGCTGGCCAAGCAGCCACACTGTGCAGCCCAGGTAATTCCTGTTCCCATTTCCTTGTGTTCATGTTGGGAGCTCACCTTTCCAACCAGTGCTCAATAAACCTGAATACAAAGTGAGTTTCTAGAGCTGCATCTGTCAAAATAGGTGCTGCAAGATTGTTTCCTTTTAGTGGGACATAGGAACCTTCCATTCATGCTGATGATCTTAATATATTTTTTTACAGATTTAGTGTTGGATTGTCTGGAACTGTGTAAATATACTTCACTTGCCAAGGAAATTCATGGACAGTGCCAGATGGACAACTATGAATTTGCAGCAGAGGTATTTTCTGTGCTGTTCACTGTTATTATTTTCCCTCTCATTTCTCCAGCACTATTTAATCAAAAATACAACAACAAAAAAATCCACAAATAAAAATTTCCTAGAATTTGTGTGTCCTTCAGCTTAAAGAATAAACTGATTTGAGTCCTAAAAGCAGGGCAGCTGTGGGACAAGCACAAGTAGGATTCTCCACTTACATTTCAGTCTAATAAATCCTACTGAAAATAGTGATTTTATCAAACAGCTCCTGCCAGGACTGGCAGAGAGCTGGCTTGAAAGTATGGCAGGGAGGGTTTGGTTTTTAAATGAATGTATTATGTGAAAGCTTTCCCAAGAGTTCTGTAAAACTTCTAAGATGATCAAGTTCTTGAATAGCAGCTTTGTTTGCTGTTTAGGTCAAGGAGTGCTTTAGGCTGCTTGAAATGAATGGGCTCTTACAGCTGGAGTGGAGTAGAGCAGAGTGGCTGGGCTTGTTTATGCACAAAATGTTATTTTTCTAGAAAATGGTCCATTTGGAAAAATGTTTGCTTATAATATTTGGCCAAGAATGTTTGTGAAAGCCTCCATTAAATTAAATAAGAGCACATTTTGGCTTTGCAACTGAACAACTGCAACACGAAAGACAAATGTGGCTACTCTAGGTAGGAAATGTATTTATTGCCACTGGCCATTTAACTGAATTACTATTTTCAAATAGAACATAATATCCTATCCTATATTCCAAAACAGAAACCCCTTGGTTTCTTGGTGAACTTATTAACTCTTCCTTTTTTGTCTGTACTTGTACAATGTTCTTAGGCAACATCTTCTGGAGGAGATAAAAATCCTTATGAAGAGTGGACTTCTGATGATTTCTTTAAAGAAGATGGGATAGTCCTTGATCCTCAGACTTCTCTCCCAGTTGCATATGAACTCACTTCTGCTCTTCTGCCTATTTGTGGTAAGCTTGCTTTCCTCATCATTGAGACAATAGAAAATCTGTGTTTCTTATTGATCTTTATAGAAATAGAAATAATTCAATGAGTGTGTGGAAATTATCACCTCACAAATCTCAGACAAACTCACAATAGAAATACCCATCAGGGGGTACAGAATGGAAAGATGACTTTGGGTTTGGTTCTTATTTTCACAGATGAAGGGTTTAATGTTAACTCTCTCATCCAAGGGATTTACACACAAAGTAGTTACTGAAAACTGTTGAATTCCTTTGTGAATCTGAAAGATGTTCCCTCTAGAAAATAAATTCTGAGCAGGCACAGTTACAAATAGCAGCAAATGGCTCTTGGGGTTCATGTGTCTCTATTTTATGTCCTGTCCTGTGGGATTTTTAGGGTTCTCCCAGGCTTCCTGGTGTTGCTGAGTTCCTGGCATGTTGCTGATGTGCATTTTCTGTCTTTCAGAGGACAAGCTGTACCCCCTGGAGTCTCAAAGCCTGGCACACAGAACGTTCATGGAAGGTATCACACACTGCTGGGTGGGAAGGGACCTTAAAAATCACCTAAATCCAGGGGCACAAGGGCAGATTCTCCACAGTGGAAGTCTAATCAGACCATTGGAAAAGATGAAGTTTAAATTTACCCTACACAAGCATGACTGACTCATAGGGGGTTTCACAGCTGCCTAAATGTTCCATTTAAAGCCATATTTTAGGGGGTGGTTTGGTTCAGCACAGAAGTCACCACTTTGGGTGGTAATTCCCACCATTCCATGGGATTTTTCAGCCTGTCAAACTTCAGTACAGAAGTTCTTCCACTGTGAGTGAGGATCATCAAAGCCTGTCCAAGAAGACAACTTCTGGTCAAAAACTTGTGGGTTTTGGACTAAAAAGGGAATCTGTATTAAATTAAAAGCCCTGAGAATTTTAAGTTTTAAAGGGAACTAAGGCAGATCCTGCATCATAAATTTAATGAAAAAAAAGAGAAACTGCTCTGATTAACTCCAATATGCTTCATAATTACTTTCTGGGGTTGTTTTGGGGATATTTGACAGGACACAACTTCCTGCTGCCCGTTGGAACTCCCTTCTGTGCAGCAGTGCAGAACCTGCTGGAATGCAGCCAGTTCCAGCTGGCCCTGCAGCTCACGGTCTGTGCCTTCAGCTCCTGCCTCCAGCACGGCATCTCCAACACCATGGGACTGACCCTGACTGAAAAGGTGACTTTTGGAGCAGTTCTCTAAGGATTTGGGAGGCAGGGGAAAGGCTCTCACCGTGTTATTAACACCACTTGATCAGATGTTGAGGCAGTTTTTGAAAGGAGCTGATGGTTTCTTCCCTGCTTTCCATGGGCCTCTCTCTTTGCAAAGTGTGTTCAGAACTGAGCTTTTATTTCTGGCCTTCCTGCAGAGAGTGCAATGAGTGTTAATAATGGTTTACTCTGTTCTTGCATGTTGTTTTACCATTGTTTAGTGTGGGAAAAGTCACGAGTAGAATATTCAAGAAACATTCCTCGATTCAAAATCTTGAATTCAAAATCTTGATTCAAAAACTTGAAAAATAAAAATCCTTTCTCTATCCAGAAGAAATCTTTGTAAGGCCTTAAATATACAATTACTATAGCACCTCCTACTATGCTGTAATGACAAGAAATTGAAGGCTGAGAATTTATTTTTAATTAATTGCTGTTTTCTTCGTAACAGCCACATGACAGCGACCTGCTACTCACTGAAACCAAGAGCTTCCTCATAACTATGAAAGAAAGGAGCAGCTCAGTGATCAGGACCTCTGTCCTGAACTTACTACACAAGGTAAGAATCCCCTGGAAAGGGGCAGGGAGCCACTTTTTCTGTCCTACCTGGCAGCCACATGGAAATTTCAGTTGGAAAAGACCCTCGGTATCATGGAGTCCAACCCTTAACCAAAACCGAGTCTAAAGCATGTCCTGAGCACCACAAATCCACATCTTTAAACACCTTTAGTTGGGGGTGTCTCAACCACCTCCCTGAACAGCCAAAGAGTCTTGCAATTGATTCAAAGAGACCCATTGATTAAATTAAATAAATTCCTAAAGTTTACAATTTTTTTCTCAAACCACAGGTGTTCAACTCTCGTGTCATCGATCAGACCCTGGCCCTGGGCTATTGCACTGTTTTGCCCAAAGAAGAGATGTTCAATAAACTGTGGGAGATCATCAACAATTCGTGGCAAAACTACAGAAAAGTTTTGGTAAATTCCCAAGGCCTTGAGTTTGTTCAACAAACAGAGAATTTTAAAGAGAATCCTCACTTAGGGCCCTGGGAGAGCAGCTGGTTCTGTACCACCAGAAGTTGCTGTCAATATTTAAGTGATTTTCAACCCATGCCTTGGGTTACCTCATCATGACTTATTCTTGAAATTATTTATTTCAGGTCCCATCATAATTTATATCTATGTTTTATTTTGGATAAGTTTCTCTGGCAGCAGTTCTCAAGAATGGAATGAGTGAATGTATCTATTAAAATATAAAGGAAGATGGGAAGTAAAGAAATGGGGAGGGAGAGTGATGTAAATTCTGAGAAAATACCTAAAAAGTACTTTTTGTATTACTTTCTACAATGCTAGGAAAGTATTTTACGAAAGTAAATTTTAAAATAGTTTTGAACTGCCAGCTCAGGAGGTGGGGTGGTCCTGACACCTTCTCTGAGGTTTATTTTCATTTTACACAGTGGTGTGATCATTTATGAGTTGTTTGAAGTTCCTCTAAGGATTTAGACCTCAGGATTCCCAATTTTCAGATTATTTATTAGATTTGTATTCACTTCCCTTCTCCTTCCTTCTAGGCAGTAGCTGTGGTGGGAGCAGAGCTTGCTGAGCAATATGGTGAAGCAGAAGAAAAGAGAAAATTCCAGGAATTGGTTATTGATGCAGAATGGGGCATCCAGCTTGGTAAATTTGGTGTAAGTTTTTATTTTATTTACTTATTTTAGGGTTTTATTAACTAATCAGTTAATATTACCAATATAATCTGAGATGTGTGGGGGTTTTTAGGGAGAGTTCCCATTTGAATGTAAGCAAAGCTGGGGTTTTGGTTTTGATTTTTCATTCTGCTTGTCTGCATAAATAAACATCAGAAATGGAGATGCAATAATTGAGGGGGCTACAAAAGAAAATGTAAGTTCTTAAGTTTTATTTGGCACAGGGGATAAGGAGCAAATCCACTGCTTTTTCCTGCTCTGAAAGTGTCTGGATTGAAACTAAAAGAAGTCACAGTCTCACTGTATCAGGAATTAGTCTTGGTATTGTTTAAAAGACTCTCTTGAGAAGATGAATGTGGTTTTATCTGCAGATTTCTTTTGAGACTGTGTTTAGACAGCCACCAATAAGGAAGAAAGAACTCATAAGAGTGCTGGTACAAAACCCAGAAGTGGACACAGGTCTCATCTTGAATTACTGCAGGTACTGATTCTGTTCAGTCTATTACTGTAAGAACCACTATGGCCACTGAAATCTGTTTTTGGTTTAAATAAATCCTAATTAATATAATATACAAACTGTTCTTGTTTTACAAATGCTGTTCAGAACACATGCTGGCCTTGGATTAATTTATTCTTAAGGAATTAAGCACCTTGATGCCACAAAGCTCAGAGAGAAAATCACAATCTGTTCTTCCCTAGCACTTTCATGCTGGACAGTGATGCTGCACTGCAGCTTTGCATTGAAACCCTTCTGCTCCAGAATTCAAACACAAATGATGTTGGAGATGACTCTGCAGAAAGCAGTGAGAGGCAACCTCATTCCACGTTGCTGGCTAGAGCACTAAAAATAATTCCTCTGCTGAACAGCACCAAAGACCTGGTCATGAGCCTCAGTGGAATATTGTGCAAGGTAAAAAAAAAAAAACTGTAAAATAAAGACAAAACAAAAAAAATAACACAGCCAAATCCCTGGGATTTACAACTGGTAATTCTGCCCGTCACTTGAATGACAGATTCATTATTCCGCAGAAACTGAAAAGGTTGTGATTTTCCCAAATTTTCTTAAAGCATGGAAATGTTAAGTTTCAGTTTTCTGCTTCTCTACAAAAGAAATTACAGCAGCATATCTAATTTTCTTAAAAGAGAGGCAGGAGTCTCTCATCCCCACTTCCCTTAAAAAACAACCGGAAAAAATCAAACAAAAAGATAATTTCTAAGTACACTGGAGAAGTTCTACCTTAAAAATAGGTGGGGGTCAAAAATGATATGCTGGGGGTGTTTTTTGTTTGGTTGGGGTTTGATTTTGTATTTTAGAGGGTTGGGGGTTTTGGGAGGGTTTGTTTGTTTGTTTGTTTGTTTTCAGCACTTATTGTTTGGTCTTTCTGCAAAATCCTGATTTTAGGATCCTTTTTTTAGGATTTAAGGAAGTGTTTTAGACAATGATGTCATGATGCTTGTATTGACATAACACTGAAGAAACAGTAATTGCTACTAAAACTGGGGAAAATGAACTCATTTGTATATTTTTATAAGACAAATCATGTGAAAACTTATCAAGTAGATGATTATTTTGAACAGCTGGATCCTTATGACTATGAAACTCTGGAGATTGTCCTGAGAGTGATCCAAAATGCTGATGAGAAGACCACCAGCATCCAGCTGAGCCAGGTGTGTCCAGATGTGTGACCTTGCTATTGGCACCTCAATTCTGCTCAGTCTATTTATTATATATTCAAAACCGTTGAAATAAATGGAATTATTCCATGTACAGATCTTTCCCTCAGAAAATAGCTTTAAAAAGCGATTTCTAGTAATTTCTCAGCAATTTATATATATTTTTTTTCTTTACCCCTCCCCAGGCTTTGAGCCTCCTCAAACATCTGAAATCTTACACAAGGATTTCTTCACCAGTGGACCTGGAGCACCAATATGTTTTGGAGCAGATGATTCCCTTATCTCCAGCTGCTCACACCAGGCTGCCCTTTCACCTGCTGTTCTTCAGAACTCCCCGGTGTTTCTGGAACATTATCTGTAAGTTCAGGATCTCAAATTCCCTTTCTCTGCTCTCTCTGACCTTCAAAGTGCTGCAGTTTATGTTGTTTATTAACTGTAATTCTTTATTAATGCAGTTTTCATCCCAAATACTTCTGAAAGCACTCCTTATGCTCCCAAATTGCTGCCCAGAGGAGCTAAAATGATAAATAAATGCTGGGTTTGTCTTCAAATTCTTTCCTAGGACCTCTAAATTTTATCCACATATCCCATTACCCAGCCCAGTGGGGATAATTAGGATCAGATCCTTTCTCTCCCAATGGAGGTCCCCATCCACCAAGAAACAGAAAGTGCTGAATTCCACAGAGGAAGCTGCCAGTGGATTGTGAGACTCTCACAGGCAATTCTCTTCTCCCTTTCAGCTGCAGAGCTCAGTGAGGAAACCTTCCCAACCCTTCTGCTGATTTCCAAACTGATGAAGGTAAAGTCACAGCTTGAAGGAATTGATTTCAATATTATTCCCCCGCACCCCCAGGAAAAGAAGTTTTCATCTTTCTTCTGTATGATGTTGGCAACTCTGAATCTGCTTCACCATTTTTGCAGGTTTCCCTGGATACCTTCCACATGTCTGCAGTCCGACACGTCTTTGAAAAAAAACTGAAACCCAAAATATTCGAGATGAGAAGCAGTGGCTGCACCTCCATTGTTAACAAGGAAACCATCAAAACTGTGCAGGCCCTCCAGTCCTATCTGCTGTCCATTGTCAATCCAGAGTGGGCTGTGGCCATGGCTCACAAGATTGCCCAGGAATTCCCCACAGGTGAGTTGGAAATGGGATAGGGGAGAGAATGGGGGCAGAGCAGGCTGGGGACAAGCAGAGCAAGGGTAGGAGCAAACATTTCTTCACTGATCCTGAATAACACCCAGCAAAGCTGGAGGATGAAAGTGAATTTGTCTCCTGCATCCAGTTTTGAACAACAGTTTAGACAAACATCCATTTCATGTCACAGCATCACCATCAAATCCTTTTTTCCCCTCATTTATAGACTCAAAGAAGGGCTTTAAGGTCCTTCCAGCCCAAACCTGGACACCTTCTACTATCCCAGGTTGCTCCAAGCCCCATCCAACCTGGTCCTGCTGTCTTGCCAAGAGTTTCTCCATGTTCACACCATCTTCAGACAAGTTCTCCACCAGGAGCCAATATTTCAGCCCAATTTAATCACCTTCTCTGCTATTTGAATCCAAATAAAATTTTTTTTTTGCTCTGTAGACACAAGAGTTTTCCTAGCATTTTAAATAGTTTCTAAATTTTTTTAAATTCTTCAAATTTATATATAGTATATCCTATAGGAAGGATTAATGAAAGCTTAATTTATTTACTTCTTTCCCTTCCTCTTTTCTTAATCTTTAAAAAGGTCCTGACCATGTCCAGGCACTGAAATTCTGTCTCTATCTGGCTGAGAAGTGGCTGAAGAGTACTAAAACTGAGGTAATGGAAACTCCTTGCCAGACTGTTGTGAAGTTATTACAAAAATTACAAAATACTTTCAGTGTATTTTAATTTTTGGTATTTTGGGCAGTGGTGTGTAAATTGTACCATAACCAACCCTGATATGGGAAATACTTTGGGGAAATGACTCTCAGAAGAATCCCGTCTGTCCTGGAACATTCTCTGCAAAAATCAGCCTTTCTTGGAGCTTGGACAAAAAATGAGCAGTTTTAAGGAAGAATAATTTCTTCTTTCTCCTGTTGGGTGCATTTTTCTTCCTGCAGGAGAATGAGGTGGAATCTGCTCCAACTTTGATCAATATTGTTATTAATTTTTGCTTAGAGTTTCAAGATTCTTTAGCTGTTTGCAGGGTTATATATAAAGAAAATCTGCTTTGACTTGATTCTCAGGCATGTTTTTACCTGGTTTCCTTTCTCAGGGAAAGGTGAATAAGAAACTCAGCTTTGATTATAAATCTCAAACTTTCTGTGGAGTTATTGAGGCACAAAGAACACAAAATAGTTCTCTGTACTTAGTCATATGATCAGAGAGAATTCTGCCAAAATTAAACTGAAATTAAACTAAAATTTGAGCAGCCACGAGTTTTAATATTAATCTTCTTTTCTTCTCCATTTTACCTCAAAATCTCTTAATTTTACCTACTGGTACAGATGTTATTTGGCTTTTTCACACCATAGCTTTGCAATTTCTTTCAAAATACCTTTCCTAGCTAGAGCAATGTGGTTAATCCTCTCTGCAGAAAAAAATACCTGTGGGTACAGGTGTGGGGACACGTCTGAAGAGCAGATCCTGCTGTCCAGTCTGTAAAAAGATTATTTTTCTTGTGCTTTTGAGAAAAAGAGGCTTTTTTATGTAAAACTGTGATGTTTTGCTAAAGGATGAGCAACATGGGAAAGCTGAAGTCCTCCAGAAGAACTTGCACTTGCAATATAAGAGAGCAGCAACAGAAAATGTCCTGATAAGAAATAACTTGAACACTGGGGAGCATTTAAAGTCCATTGGGAAACCAGCAAATCTGATTGTTCTACTGTATGAACACCACAGCATAGACCAGAGATTCCAAAATCCAGCTGGCAGAGATTATCCAGGTGAGTTTCCATCATCCAGGCCCAAAGGAGCAAAGAGAAGCTCTTTAAAATACCCCAATGCTGATTTGGAAAAATAACATTGTCTGCACCTTTTCCTGTAGATATCCATGTGGCAGCCAAGGAGATTGCTGAGATTAACAACTTGGAGATGAACAAAATTTGTGACAAACTGCTGGCTAAGTGGCTGTGTCCAAGCACACCACCCCCAGGGGTAAGCCATCACTTTGGGCCTGAAGGAAAATAACCAGTTACATAAAATATTGGGCTTTTTTTTTCTCCACTTGTTCCAAAAAACTGAGGTTATTCTGCACAAATTGCCTGTAGTAGTCATGAATCTATTTAAGATTTTAATACCTTCCTAAAATAGCACACCAATGTCTCTGGTGAGGAGGATTTGAAATTCTTTCTCTTCTCTCTGTGTAGAGATTAAAACTTTCCCTTTGGTGCTGCCAGCCTGAAGGAGTAAAGCAGCTGTAAATATTTCAGCCTCATCAAACACTGGTTTAAGCAGGGATAAGACAGAGTTGTTTAACCAAACAATGCAGAAAACTCATCCAAACTTTCATTTCTTTTTAAAGAAAACCCAAGAAATCTTTGGAGATCTGCAGGAGGATGAAGAACTCCGAAGGTATTTGTGTCTTACCTGTAATTTGGGGAATTATTTTTAACTTGCCAGTTAAAAATGGCTTTCTCAAGAAACCTAACAGTGGCTGTGATTCAGAGCTCACTTCTTATTTTTACTTTCTGCTGACATCATTTTTGAATCACCTAATATTTATTTATACCACAAAATGCCATTGACAATAACTTACAGATGTAAGTGCTTAAAGGTAGCTTTTCTCCTCCTTTTTTATATCCTTGCTCTCTTTTTAACAGTAAAATATTTACATTTAAATGACAGTTGTTGTGCTGTATTTCAGTAGCTGCACCTGCATTAAAAACAACCCCATTTTTGCAGGGTTATTTACCTACTCCAGTCTCACCCAATGGATTACAGTTCAAGAATGCTTTTTGCAATTACAACAGCTGACACATCTGTGAGTTGCTGAATTCTTGGTTTAGCTTTTTGCCTCTTATTTAAAATTAAATCTTTTTGCTAAACTGCAGGAGCTTCAACCTTTGGCCTTTGCATCTGTGTTCTGGATGGTTTGTGATTTGTATTAACTCTGTGTTTTCCCCCTTCACCAACCTTTGGGTTAAAACTCAGATTTTCATTGAATTTTCCTATTAGCTGTCAAGAACAGCCTTTGAAATCTGGGTTTTCTAAACTGATATTATCTGAAACAACTTCATGAAACTTAAGCTGGTTCATGATATTGGCTCACTTTGGGTGGAATGGAAGCAGAGTGGTAAAATCATTTCAGCAGAACCTAAACCTCCAGATTTTCCACACCTAATAATTATATTTGTGATATATAATAACACAAATATTCCCATCTTTTTCTTGCCTGCATTAACAGTCTGAAATGTAGAAAACCAGAGGGTTACATCCACCTAGGATGATCCTTTCCAGTTGTTCAGCCAATGGTTGTGACTTTGGGACTGTGTTTTGTCCCCCAGCCCTTTGGTGACACTCAGCTGACGTTTGCTCACAGGACCAGAGCGTTCAGGTGTTTGCTCTACCTGGCAGATACCAACACTGTGGAGTCCCTCTTCAAGAAACCCATTGAGCAAGTCAAGTAAGAGGAATTTTTGACATCAAAAGGCCACTTTTCAGTGTTATCCTGAGCTGAGATACGTGGATTAAAATAGAATCATCACCTAACTGCTGCTTTGGGGGGTTTATTTTCCACAGGTACATTCTGAAGTGCTGCATTTATCTGGCAGAGTTTGAGATCTTGAATATTCCATACACTTATGAATCATTCCACAAGAGCCCCAAGGAAGGCATGATTAAAGGGCTATGGAAGAACCACAGCCATGAACCCAGGGTAGGATTTTTAAATCCTTTGTGCATTTTTGTTTGTTAAACACTGTGAATTTACACCTCTCTACAAAGCACAGCATTTCCTAAACATTTTTCTTCCATGTACTCTGGAAACGACAGATAAAAGCTTTACCTTTCCTACAATTAGCAAATAAAAACACCAGATTTAGATGGTTTTGATTTTATTTCTCCTGTGTGTAAAACTAATTTTGGAAGTGGCTTGGAAAGGTTTGAAGCTGATGAATTTCTGTTCAAATGCAGTGTCCTTGCTCCCCTTCAGGCTGTGAGACTGGTGACAGAGCTGAGTTTGGAATACAAAGTCTATGACCCCCAGCTCTGGAATGGCCTTCTACAGAAACTCCTGGGCTTCAACATGGTAAGGAATTTTTAAGGAAAAAGTCCTGCAGCAAAGTGAGAAAAAGGCTGGGTTTATCCAGGGATTTCTGAAGAATACAGAACTATTAACCATGGTTACTCTGGGCCCTGAGATACTGAACTGGTGAAGATTTGAGGAAATTTAAATTTTGATCTTAAATTGTTATACTTTCATTTTTTAAAGCCTTTCAAATGAATCCTATGGTAATAAATTGAAAATTTTCTTCATATTATTATCAATTTATAACATAGCACATTCTTGTGTGCAAATGTATACAAACTGTGCATACATGTATGGTCATATATACATGACCCCTAAAATGTATTTATGATGATGGAAATCCTGATTGTTGCCATTCAGAATCTCAATTGCCTGTGATTGCCAAAATTGCAGTTCTGGAGGTTATTGCCAAATCTTTAGAAACACCAAAGTACTTGAATTTTTTTTTCCAGATTCAGTATCTAAGAAGAGTTTTGGTTGCAATTACTGGGATTCCTTCATTGTGGGAGGTAAGCAAATATTGCCTGGCTTCTCATCTTTTTCTTCACTTAATAGGAATTTGGAATGTGTTTTTTAATTCCTACTGTTTTTATGACAGTGCAATGTCATTAAACATTGGACAGAATCAGTCAGAGTATGCCTCAATGTTAGACTCTGAGCTAAGGAAAGCAATGTCAGGGAATAATTCATCCAGGATAGATAAAAAAGAAATATTGACAGGCTTCTCCCAGGTGCAGTGGGTTGGGGTGTCTGTATTTACACTTGCTTTTGGCTTTTACTTGAATAAAATTTTGTCACCCTCAGATTCCCAGCTTCACTCGGGCCTGGCGCAGCGTGGTGCTGTCCCCCTTCCTCACAGGTAAGGTTTTACTCCCTGTCCTGCTCCTGGAGTAACTTGGTTGGAGATTTACCACTCCTTGTTCTATTCCTTTCTGTCTCAGCCTCGTGTCCTCCGAGCCCCAAACAGCTCCAGGAGTGCCGGGAGTGCTTTGTGATCCTGCTCAGGTGGGTTCAGAGTCCTGACCCCACACTGCTCCTGAATATCCTGTGCATAAACCAGACTGCCATTATTGCCTTTACACTGTAGAAAGCACTTTGGTTCATTGTTTTATTCACCACAATGCTCTGACTTGCTCAAAAGAGCCACCAGAGCTCAGAGAGCCTGACTTGAACCAAAAGTTAGCTAGGAAAGGGATGGGAGGGACCCTAAAGATTATCTAGAAGGGGATCCCACACTACTGTGCAGACACATCTGTACCAAAGCTCTGCTCTGGGCAGCTGGCCAACAACTCCCCTCAAAATAGAACCTTGGCTGCTTAGAAAGAGAAACTGGAGGTGTGATTTGAGGGGTTTTTCCAGGCTAGAAAATCCTCATGCATTTGTATTCAGTGCAACTTCAACTTGCTTGAAATTAATGTGAGGTAGAAATGTGTTGCTCTGCCTGACCTCTACAAAGCTCAGGGCAGTTGTGCTGACAGCACTGAGCCATCCAGTTAAACAAATCCCAGCTGAGAACTCCCCTCCTGATCTCCTGAAGGTGTCCTGTCCTGGCTGACCTGGATATCATTGGAATTGCTAAACAATACACCCAGCTGGACCTGCCAGCTTTTGCCCTGGGGTGCCTCTTGGTCATTCCTCACTCTGAGAAGAGAGAGCAGCAAATTCAGGTAAATCAAAAGTTTTGTGTCTTGTCTCTGCAAGGGAACTGAGATTCAGCATGTCCTGACCAGAGACTCAGAATTCCAGTCAACTTCAACACATCCCTGCTGATAAATGCTCAACATTTCCCACCCACAAAGGCTTCTAAAGGATCATGTGAACACTTCCTCTTTTTTTCTTTTAAAGCTTCAGTCATCCCTCCTGGCTTTGTCACATGAGTTTGCCTTTAGAGATTTTGAGGATGTTTTATGGGATCCCACCCAAAAAACACATGGGGAAAAAAAAACCTACTAAAACCCAAGAACAAAGTACTGAATCCTGCTTTGGAAGGCTGAGTTGAAAGCTCCTGACTTCCAATGAAGATGTTTGAGATGCACCACAAGTTCTGATATAAAACTTTTGCCTTAAAGCCATATCCTCACCATCCATGAACCTTGACATTTTCCTTTCTCTTCTGATTTGTTTCCATTCATTTATGCATTGTCCCACATGAAGCATTAGAGGCTGTTCCCATATTTGTCACCAGCAAACTGGTGACAAAATTCTTAGACTTCCAGTCATTACACTCAGAAAGGTTTCCCCAAATCACAGCTGAAGACATTCAGCCTGCTGGCAATGAGTCAAAAAATCCAAATATTTGTTCTGAAGGGAGAGCTCTTGCTTTAATCCATCACAGAATAATAATGGTTTGTAACTTATTTTCACAAGGGTTTGTTATCAACCTGTAAGAAAGAAACTGTGCTGCAACAATTGGATGAACACATGGACAGTGGAGAACTGGTAGCATTTGCTTCCCAGGTAAATAAATAAAATTTATTCACTTCCCTTTGACTTGGAGGCTTTTTTGAGAGAGAAGTGTACACAGGACCTTCTTTTCTCTCTCCTCTGATTTTGTCCAGCCTTACTTGACATAATGCTCAAAAAATGTGAAATACTTGTAAAATGCATTAAAAACTTACTGTAAAATATTAATACTTTTTACTAAAACTCAAATCTGCAGATCAGCTCTTTGGTTTTGGACACTATCATCAAAGAGAAGCTCTATGAACAGTTCTGGAAAACCAAATATTATCCACTGTTGAAGCAACACCTGATAAACACCCACAGAATAAAAGAGCTGGTGGATTATTTTGCCAAAAATAACTGGTAAGTTAAATGGTAAAAAAACAGGTGTAACTGGTAGCAATTACAGGAATTAAATTTCACCTTTATTTAATTTTCATCTGTTTGAAGTCATGAAGGTTTTCTAGTAATTAGTCTCCAAGGATTTTTAAAGTATTGCTAAGTTAATAAAGAAATAATAAAGAAATTTTCCTACACTCAAACAGGACAGGAACCAATAAACACTTAAATTCTAGAATATATTGATCTTTTTAACAGCCCTGGGGGAAAAGCCAGGCTTGTTTTCTCTACTGGGAAATGGCAGGGCCCATCTGATTCAAAGCCATGGGATCATACTTTGGTTTTCTACTTCTGTTGTCTAAATTGTTGGCTTTTTAGAGAGCTTCATTTGACAGAGTTGATCAATTTTTGCTTCTTATAGCCTTGATGATGCCACAGCCCTGATTCAAGAGTATGGAGAGAAATGTGGAAATCCTGCTCTGGCAGACATCCCAGCATCTGATCTTCTGCAGGTAAAACAAACCATTGCTGCACCCTTAGGCAGTATTATCTCCTTTTTCTTTAAAGACTTTCACCCAACTTTTTGCAAAAATTCTTTTTAGCTGATCTACTTTAGCAACATGTATTGTAGATAATAAAATATCCCTTCATTAATGCAAATAATTCATTGTACCTGAACCAAGTCTGTGCCATGCTGAGCATCACATTTCCAAGGACAGCTCTTGGATCACAACCCATTTATCCTCCTAAACCCTATTAATATTGTTCTTTGACCTTTCAGATGTGCCTGAATGGAGCAGAGGGGTCCTTTGTCCTGGAAGTGCCATGAATTAGGTCAAGATTTACCCTTTTCCCTCATCCCTCTCGTGGCAGGAGGGGGAAGCTGTGTATTCAGAACTCTTGCACTGCTCAAGAGAACATCAGCCTCAAACCCCAGAGCTTTTTCCAAGAGCGTCCACAACCCCTCCACATTTTTCCAGCTGTTCTAGGCTGCTCCTCCTCCATTCTCCACCCCCACAAAACCAGTTCAGATTCACAGCAGAATTTCCTGTTTGTAGTCAACAGTTCATACTCAGCACTTTAACTTTGGGAAGGAGTGAAGTTTATTTCCTTTATTTCTGCATTTCTCCATGCCTTCTGTCAGGGCCACTCTGAGATGTCATCCACAGCAACAGAACGTTGCTGGACACTACCTCAATTTTTATAAAGCTGCAGAGGGTGTGGTTCATGTAAAATACTTTGTAGACAAATTGTAAGTGTAACTTTACAAACTCATGTATCAATTTTGGCCTTACAATATAAATAAAACATAAACTTACGCATCAATTTTGGCCCCTTACAATGTTCTACAAACCTCTTAATTATGAGTTTGTCAATAGAATTCCCTGAATATCATGTGCCAAGGTTTTCTTTTCGACTTTGCTCTGACTGCATGAAATGCCAGAGGTTCCCGAGACACCAGCCTGAAATATCTTTTTGTCCAAGGCAAAGCAGGTTTATTTTGAATAGAAATAAGTGATTTAGTCAGCTCATGATACAGAAATAAGGGTTCCAGCTGCTGGCAAAGTCATAATCCAAAGGCCAAGGAAACTGCCCCCCATCCGAAACGTTCTGCTGTGGGAGACAAAAGACAAAATTCTGTTTTGTTGGAAAGTTACAGCAGTTGTGAGGGAGGGGAGCTGTTAAATCCATTCAGGTCCCTGCAGCTGTGGGAACAGAGCAGCACGAGGTGCAGTTGTCTTGAACAACCCACATTTATCTTCAGCAGCTTTAAGAGTCCTGTGGAATTACATCATTGAGAGCCCCTGTGCACACACATGGAGTGTCAGATGGGAGCCACAAAGAAAGGAAAGCCTCTCCTTGCTGGTTTTAGATTTAATGGGCTCATCACTCATGAAAGCACGGGGAGATTTGAAACTGCTTTGATCAGAAAAAGACTCAAACTTTCCACAGTGAAATTACGAGGTAATTGTAATCCTTTCAGAGTCTATCAAGCCATTTTACTGCTTTACCTTAGTGGAGAATGTTAAACTGAGAAAATGAAATATAAACTGGATTCTGGAGCAATCCCAGCCTGGTCCCAGAGCCCTCAATGTCTTTGTTCAAACCCTGTCCAAGCATCCCCTAAAAGCTGAACACCACCACAACTGCTGCATTCCTCCCCAACAACACCTCACTCACCAAGCTCAGCTTTTCTATGAAGTGGAGTTTATTACAACATGAAGGAACAGTATTCAGACAGTTACCTCAATGGAATATTTTACAAATCAGTTCATACAGAGAAAAGCAAACACAAGGTTGTTTAAACTCATGACAAGGAGTTACTCTGTTAAGCTGTTAGCGACAGTGCAGGGCTGTAAACGAGCAAGCAAGTTTTGGAACTTGCAGTTCAGAAGGAGATGGTCAAAATACCAGACAAGCAAAAACACTTTTTAGGATTTCTTGTACTCAATTCTTTCTACCTTCACATCATCTCCAATTAGTTGATAGACATATGTAACTACTGTGGAAGCCTGGATGTCCATCAGCACAAATGAAGGAATGATGTTGCTGGAAAGAGAGGAGAAAATTCACAGTGATTGTGTGTCCATAATCCCCTCAGTGTTTTACCACTATTTAGCAGAAATCACCTTAACAAAAATGGGTATTAATTCTGTAAGTACAGCACATGAGGTGTGAGGCTGTGAGTATTTAGTCCAGGAGATTGAGCAAGTACAGCTGTGTAAATTATACAACTCTAACTAATCAGAAATATTAACCCTCAAGAGTTTGTAGTTCAATTTTGTTACCAAAAAAAAAAAATCCCCCCAATATTCACTTACTTCTCTAAGGCATGGTAGGCTCCTGTAGCTGATCCTGGGTTGATATAGAATTTGTTTTCGTGTTCAAACGCCTCGAATTTGTGTGTGTGTCCTGAAATGAGGATGTCCACATCAAACTGCCTCTGGAGCAGAGCCAGGCTGGCCATGTCACCCCAGGGGATCACCTGATGGCCATGAATCAGCCCAATTTTGAACTGTCCAACAGTCACAACTTTCTGTTCAGGATAATTCAGGTTCTAAAAGCAAAAATAAAGCAAACACAGATTAAACAGATTTGTATTTAAACCCAACCCTATGCAACACCAAGAGGTGCTCAGGAACTCACTTCACCACTTGGACTCAAATGAACCCCAAAGGTAAAAAATGTAAAAAGACACCCCAAAAAATGGACACTACCTCATCAAAGTCCCCTCTGACAACATGAACATCCCCAGCCAGGGTCTTGAGGTAGTCATAGGTGTCCTTGGTGCAGAGGTTCCCTGTGCACAGGATGTGTTGGATCTTGCCAGGCACCAGCAGCTTCTTGAACTTGGCCGGGAGGCTGTTGCAGCGGTGGGGGATGTGGAGATCTCCCAGCACCAGCACCAACTGCAGGGCAGGGAGGGGACAGAGAGGGGACAGAGAGGGGGACAGGCACGGGTTAGGGCACAGCCAGCACTGCAGTGTCCCCTGCAGAGCCACAGCTCTGCACTGGGACCTCGAAGCTGCTAAAGTAAGGATGGGATGGGGATGGAATATTGATCTACTCCAAGGGAATATTGATCTAATCAAGGGAAACAAGGGTCTGTCAGACCACGAGCAGAGGGGGCTTTACAAACACAAATCTACAGAATTATTTGTGTTTTGTTGCTGAAAGCCAACACTGCAAGATAACACATTCCTATTGTATCACCTCATGTATTTTACATAAATTTGGGAGCTGCCATAAACTATCCCACTGGTTCTTCTCTCTAGCACATGACCTGGCTAAACTGCAGCCACTCCTCTTAAAAAACACTCTTCATCCAAGTTTCTCTCCCCATATATATAAAAAAAAAAAAGACAACCCAAAATATTTTTAAAAAGCAGCAGATTTGCAATGTGTGTTAATAGCTGGCCAGAAGAGGAAGCATGTTCAGAGTCCTCATTGTAGAAACCACTGAAAAACTTAATAAAGCTAAAAAATAACCACAAAATTCAAAGAGGGCACTGCAGAGAAGCCAATCCAGGTCACTGCACAGAGTGTTCCTGTCACCACTTCTATACATTTATCGCTTCAGATGCCAGAATAAAAATGTAGTGGGGGCTTCAAAATTAAGGATTGAGATGCTGCAAGGCCATGGTTTTAAATCTGCAAATAAAGCAAAAATGTGAGCAACACAGGGCAAATTAATTGTGCAAAAGGGGCATGAGAAGCTTTATAAAGCAGGGAATGTTATGGCAGTGTTCTGGGAAAACCCTGGATATGGAGACACTCAGCCCTGGGAACTCAAAGAATATTAAAGAGATTTTTATCCATATTAAAAGAGATTTTTATCATCCACTTCATGTTAGTGAGGCACTTCCTACAATGACACCTTCAAATGTGTTTGCAGAGGACACAGCCCAGATTTGTTTCTATAACAATTAGAACCAAGCTAGGAAATTGTATTTTTAAAGTTTTTTTTTTCCCTTATGCATTTTTAGGCCATGCAGTTACCTTCAGTCTAACAGTCCTCAGAAGGGCAGAGGGAACTTGGGTGGTATTTTTGACTGGTTTGGGTTTGTTTTTTTGAGAGTAACATCTCAGTGCCACCATCAAAGCCATCTGGAGACAGATGGTTGAAAGCATTGATAAAGCAATACAAAAGCTTTTTAATCAGTGAGTGACCAATTTAAAACTAATTCAGGAGAGGGGGAAAAAAAAGATATTTTGATGGTCTTTGAAGAATAAAAAGTGAGTAACAGTGATTTTGATTAATAGGTGGCGATAGGTTGTCTAAGGCACTTACATGTGCAATATATAAATATAATAATAAATANAATATAATAATAAATAGAACATATTATATATATATATACTGGTATATATAAATATCAATTATGAATTTGATGTTTAATAAATTATCCTGCCACTCACACACCCCACCAAGCCAGCTGTGTGTGCATTCAGCAAATTCCCTCTGCTGACAATTTCAGCCCCACATCTCCCCAAAAATCCCATTTCAGCTCCCCAAATAACTTCAGCTCCCACTCATTACAGAAAAGCTTGGCAAGCTGCAGTAACCAAACCAAACGAACAGCACTGCAGTGTTTAATCACCACAGGAATCTGCAGCGTAAAGCGGTGGCAGAGAATGATAAAACACTTGGATTTTAGCAGGAATTTGGGCGTGATCTGGAGCGTGGGTTGACCAGCAGCCCCTAAATTCATCTGAGCCACCTGGCAGTGCCACGGAGCAACACGAACGAGCCCTTACCACGGGTGTTAGGAAGCCAAAGAGGAACTTACTCTGTGCCCAGCCTGATTGGAATGAAGGAGTTGATTGCAGGGGATGAGAAACAGGGCGGAACATGATCAATGTTAAACGAGAGGAAGCAACAGAAGAGAAAACACAGCCAGATGAATGGGCAAATAATAATTAATGAATTGTCGATGTTATGAAAGAAGCGTTAAATTAAAAATTAAATAAAAAAATTAATGCGATTACGATAAAATTAATACAAATTATAAACGGGGCTCCTGCAGTCATGGCCCGGCCCTCACGCTCTGGGGGCCTCGCCTCAGGTGGGGACGGGCCTCGCCTCAGGTGGGGACCGCCCTCCCGCCCGCTCTCCCCCGGTTCGGGCCCGGCTCCGGGGGCCGTGTCGGGGTTCCCGGTGTGCCCGGTCTGCCCGGGCTGGGGTCCCGGGCAGTGCCGGGGTCCCCCCGCTCTCACCATCGCGCCCGCTCCGCTCCGGCCCTCCCGGAACCAGCCCGGCGCCGCCCCCGCTACGGCGCCTGCGAAGGGACAGCACAGCGCAGAACGCGTCCGTGCCGCCTGCCCCCTGACTGCGCTTTTACACGCGTGAAATGAGAATTGTCCGCAAAACGAGCCGAGAATGAGAGAGAAAGAGACACTGATTATTTATTTCAGAGTTGCGCAAACTTGGGTGCCCCGTGGTGTCCCACAAACCAAGCACCACAACTATGAAAACTTTTTATTATTCCATGCGTTTTAGGAAACAAAGGAATTGGTGTTCATTGGCTACAAATTACATAGTCCTCCTATTAATTAGTATTCTATTGGTAACGATTCTCGAGCCTCCCGTGCTAATTAGTGACGCGTTCTGTGCTTCTCTTCCTTTGGGTCGGGGGAGTTTCCTGGCTCTGAGCTGAGGGCAGCGCCGGGGCAGCGCCGATCGCTGCTCTGAGGGCAGGGACAGCACCAGGGAACGGCTGGAGCTGTGGCAGAGGAGTTTAGGTTGGATATCAGGACAAAATTCTTCCCCCAGAGGGTGCTGGGCACTGCCCAGGCTCCTCAGGGGATGGTCAAGGCTGCCAGAGCTCCAGGAGCGTTTGAACACCGCTCCCAGGGATGCACAGGGTGGGATTGCCGGGGTGTCTGTGCAGGGCCAGGGGCTGGATCGATGATCCGTGCGCGTAACTCGGGATAATCCCACAATTCCACAATCCCACAAAATTCCACAATTCCATACTGCCACAGTTCCGCGATTCCCCAACCCCAGGTTCCACATCCGGGGCTCCGCCCGGCGCAGGCCGCGCCCGCTGAGGCGTTTCCCGCCCTCCGCGCCGTGAGGGGAGTGGGGGGGCGGCCGTGAGGGGAGTTGAGGGGAGGCAGCCATGAAGTGCGTGATCGGGGGGCCGCAGCTCCGAGGTACCGGCACCCCGAAAGCCCGGCACCCGCGGGGATCGGTGCGGGACACCGGGAACGCGGCACCGCCGGCACCCGGAGCTGCCTCAGGGACGGCCCCGAGCGGAACGCGAGCCCTGGGAGCAGAGCGGGGGATCCGCCTCTCCCTCATCCCAGCGGGGTCGGGCATCCTCCGGGATCTGGGGCCTGTTCAGATGTGCAGGATTTGCCGTGGCCTGGCTCCGTGTCCCCCTGTGCACCTCCAGAGGCACAGAATTCTGTGGAAAAAGCTGCTCCGGCACTGCCAGAGGCGAATCCCAGGGCCCTCTGCTGGGTTCAGCTGTGTTTTTTAGGGTTCTGTCTCTCCACATGTCCCGTTGCTTCTCAGACTCTCCATCTGCTAAATGTCATTTTTAACCCCACTGGTGGAGTTTTGTCTGATTGAATGAATTTGTGGTAATATCAGGTGCTGCAAAGGGACACGTGATACTTGAGATGCCTCATCAGAGGCAGCTTTCCAAAATGTAAAGGGTTTGGATAATTAAAATTTTAATTTAAAAGGAAAAAATATAACATTTTCCACAATCAGTTTTCTTTCAAATATAAGGAAATTTGTAATGCTTCCTCTTGAATTATTCTGGAGAAAGTGCAGTGTCACCTTTTTATTTTAGTTTAGAGTGCATATTGCAGTGTTTTCTTTCCCTGGCAGTGTTTGGAAGAGCAATACATGCCATAGCACGGATTAGTGATGAATTTTGGTTTGACCCCGTAGAAAAAGGTGTAAGTTATTTATTCTAATTTTAAAATCTTTAATCTAAAGATTTACACTATTGGATATTGTGTTTTCCTACAGGTACCTTTCAGCCCATCACATTCTCAGCTCCCTCCACTTTCAATATGGACAAATGCCATATTTTTTGTAGTTGTAATTATGCAGGTTCCATTGGGGAAGATTTTGTTCCTGTTCTGCCCTAAGATCCTGTGATTTTTTTTTTGTTGTTGTCCAGGACATCTGGATTAATGCCACGGGGTTCAGTTCTGTTGTCACGGGTCACAAGGTTTGGGTTTGGTACCCCACAGGAGCTGCCTCTAAAAACAACATGTTTTGTACCATTGTGACTCAACAGGAAGAACACATCCATTAATGCCTCTGATTAATCAAAAACACCATTTCCAGCAGAATTAGTGTTTTCTCCAGAGGTTTCTTGGTTAAAAGTGATCAGCTCTCCTTGACTCACTGGGAGGATGGAAAATCACGAGTGGAGATGATTTGTTTTTATATGTGAAGAGTTTTTGAGGTGGGAGTGGTGCCTTTGCTCATCTGTATGGATTGTGTCCCTCAAATGCCTCAAACACAAGCTGAGCACTGGGTGTTTGGGTAACTCAATTATTTTTATAAACAATTTTAAAATCAATTAAAAAACACATATTTTTTAAAAAATTTAATCATTCTGAGATGTAAATTTCCAGGTTTGCAGGTGGCACTGAAGCCCAGAGGAGACTCTTTTTAAAAGGTTCAATATGAGATAATTTTTAGTTAATAAATTATTTTACTTCTGTTCCATCAGTGATTGGATTCAGTGATGCTGGAGGTCTTTTCCAGCCCTGATGACTCTGTGATTCCATTTCCAGCTTGCCTTAAGATCAGTGAACTCCTCGAGGTCAGCATATGCCTGTGTGTTCTTCTCATCCATGTTTTTCCAACACTACTGCTGGACAGCTGTGTCCCAGCCGTGTCAGAAGGAGAAGCAGTTATCCCTCCCCTGTAAATTGATAATTAAGGTACATTTTAATGAGTTGTAACACACAGCAGCAAATTAACCCCATTTCCAGCTGAAATTACAGCGGGTGAGGGTCAGCCTGGGCTCTCCCAGTGTCCCCAGAGAAGTTTGCAGAAGCCTTAAGAGCAGCAGCTTGAGATAAACCAGGGTACAAACCCAGGGAAATTGTATTTATTGCAAATCTTCCCAGGGAGTAACCTCTGCACTGGTTTCTCTCTTTTTGCAGTCAGTTCTCCCTGTGTTTAGATGTGTAAATGTGCTGGAAAGGAATGTGGAGAAATGCAGCATCTCCACCAACCCCAGTGAGCACCACATCACCTTCCAGCTCCTCTGCAGGCATGGTAAGGGCACAGGGGAAGGGACTTCACAGAAAAACAGATTAAACCCACATGTAATGCCATTATCAACACAGGAGCAGATCTCTCATCCTCAGCTCAGCAGGATGGGAATGTTCAGCATCAGTCCTTGCAAAATTCCTAAATAAACATCATCTTCCCCCCACAGAGCTGTGCTGTGCTGGAGGCAGTGGTTTACATTATCAATAATCCAGCTGGGGTTACTGATAATGGGTTAATAATACATTGAATTAGGGTTGCAGACAACTGAGCTCCCTTAGCACATCCTCACCCAGAAAGGCAGAGATCTGTAGGGTTTGTCTACTGCATTCCACCCCCGTTTTTATTATTTTACCAGTTCATTATTGAGGCCATTTCCCCCCTGCATTTGTTGCTGTTCATTGATTTCTTTTGGATCCTGAGAAAACTCAGGTGCTGTCCGGGCACAACCAAGAGGATGGAGGGACTCTAAGATGGGAGGTGAATTCCATTTCCTATTTGTGGTGTTATTTCCATGTAGCTGCACCAAGTCACTTGGTTACTTCCTCTATTGAACCATTAATACTTTATTAAAAAACCCTAAAATTACAGCCCAGCACTGATTTTTGTTCATTTCTTTTCTACTCAGGTGTTGTAAAAACCTATAACCTGACATTTCAGGAGTGTGATCCCTTGCAGGCTGTTTTTGCAAAGCACATGTGTCCAAACATTCTTAAAGTCCACTCCAGGTAACAAACACAGAAATATTTTTTTGAGTTTTACTTTCTAATGTAACAAATGCTCAATAGTCATAGCTAGAATTACTTTGGTGTTGGATGACATTTCACAGGCTGCTGACTGATGTGATGATTCACTTCCCAACCAGTCAGGAAGAAATAACCTTGTCAGTAACTCCAATGAAAGTTTGTTTCAAGAGTTACACCGAGGAAGACACTGGTAAGGAAATTCAAATGATGAACCAATACTTGGGCTTTTAACACTTCTTTTTTTTTTTGAGGTGAACTCAAGGAATAATAACTGTCACGACATAAACGTGGGGTGAATTTATAAAGGCTGAACAACATTTTTAACAGAACTTTATAGAGAGAGGTTTTAAGTCATGCTGCCACCCTCTGGTTTTAATAAATTAAATAAATGGAAATAAATTGAAACATCTTCCTGGTGTCAGTGGCAGATCTCAGACTGAGCAGCCAATTGAAATAAATTATGCCACTTGCTGTAGGCTTGAAAGAGGTAATTACTGTGCTGCAAGAGCAGCAGCCTGGCAACTGCCAGGAAAAAGGGGCTAATTTGATGTTTTAAAAAGAACTATTTAAATCTGAATACCACAATTATAGAATTGATATCATTAGAGAGTGTATTTTAGTCTGAGGACAGCACAGAGAGTCAGCAGGCCCTGCACTGTTACTGCCTTGGTCACATCTCCAGGAGATGGGGAAAGAGCTGTAGATTCTTGGGGTGTGACTCAAACTAATTTTGAGGATATAATTGCGGTTTTGGAGTAGAGGTTCTTGTGTATCATATAATAAAGAGATGCTTTTCATACTTGTTATGGCCAAAGCTGGGGATAAAGACCTGGGAAGAGCACAGGGGTGGGAATTGGGCTGGGAACAGGCTAAGGGAAGGATCCAATGGTGGAAACGAGAGTGAAACACGGCAGAAATTACTGAAAATAAAGAGATTACATTTTGAGTGGCACATCTGGTGACTTTATAGTCATTCCCTTACCAGGACTGTTGTCAGAAAGAAGGTGAACAAATGTTACAATTGTAAAGAGATACCAAAACCCCAGGGAGGGAGGGAGGAGGGGCAGTGAGAGGCGCTGTGCTCTGAATCTCCGTGCCTGCAGCACCTCCTGTGTCCTTTGAACCCCTCACTCATGGCCTGGGGGTTCCACGCTCGGATTTCACAGAAACCAAACCCTCTGCCCACACCTGCTCTCCTCTGTGAGCTGCACTTGTGTGACAAACATCCCCCACCACAGCCACAAGGAGCCTGCTTGAACTCTTGGAGATAAAACAGAGCTCCTGGGCAGAGAAAGGGAAGTGGGAACAGCCTGGAACACTTCCTTGTCAGCCTGGCTGTGCCGGGGAGCTGCTCAGGCTGCTGTGGAATTCCTCTGAGCTCTCCGGGACTGTCACACAGCAGGAAAGAGCCCTCTCACTTTCTCCTCACACACCCATTAACAGCCGCGGAGTAATTTGGTAACAAACAACTGAATACCTGAAACTGAACGGCCAATTTCCTGTTGCCACTTACGGGGCAGGAAAAGATTGTCATTTAAAACAAAGAACCTCACTCCACCTCCATTGTGCTCTGGTGATTGTCAGCAATTTTGATTAATCTCTTAAAGTCAGGCCACACTTTGGGCTTCCCATCCATGCAACAATGGGCAGCTGGGAATATTATTTGTGGTGGATCCCTGTGGAAGAAGCAGATCTGCAATAACAGCAGTAGGTGTTGGCTTAGATCACACAGCAGAACATGGAATAGGTTAAAATCCATTTAAATCTACACAATCTACTATAAAGAAATTGAGGATTTTCCTTCTTTGTAATATATATATAAGCTAAACACTTATTACTGTTAACCACTGTAAAAACACAATTATTTGTTCAAACAATGCTGATGTGAAAATCTCAGGGTTATAATCACAGCTTTGTTGAGTTCAAACTTCACTGCTGTGAGTCCCTGACACTGTTGTTATCTCAAACAGACTTTTCAAGGACAATGCTTACTGAGATACAGCTCAGTCCAGAGGAATTTGACTACTTTCAAGTTGGAGTAGATTCTGAAGTGACATTTTGCCTTAAAGAATTGAGGGTAAAGTAAGAATTTGTCTGGGAAGAAACCAATTTCCTATTAATTTGCCTGCTGGACCAGGACAACACAGGATGGTTCCTGTGGAATGGCCCTGGGCTGTTTCCCACCTGCCCTCCTGACAGCTGCAGCGTTTCAACCACCTGGTTAAACCCCAGAATCCCCAAAACACTGCAGAGCCCCTCAGAGCAGCCTTTGAAAGGCAACCAAAACATTTCTGAAACAGAACTGTGGTTTCTGTGCTGGGCAGACACAGAACAGGTGCCCCAGGGAAAGCATTGTGACCAGGGAAGTTCTCCATGCAGAACCTCCTCTGGCAAAGCTCTGGCAGGGAAGGACAGAAATTGTTCCTCGAAGCAGCAGGCTCTTCCCTTCTTTTTGCCAGTAAATAGTAGCTGGGTAAACTTATATTCAAATATAAATGTTCTGGGTTTAACAAGCACTTTACCCCCACCCCTCTGCAGGGCCTGCTGGCGTTCTCCGAAGCCACGAGCGTTCCTGTGTCCATCCACTTCGACAGATGTGGGAAGTACGTGTGGCACCTGCCCTGACTGGGACCCTGCAGCCACCCAGTGAGCTGCACATTCGAGCAGATTTTCATTTCAAACCTAAAGCCATTTCTAACCTGTGATCCAGAGTTTGTAATTCCATATAAAGCACTGAACCCGGGTGTGGGCAGTGCCAAGGCAGCCGTGCTGACTGATGAGCTCCCAGTGTATAAATTACCTGGACACCTGAGGCTCTCAGTCCCCTGCAGGCAATGATTTATTTAGCACTTTAAAGAAACAATACCTTTTCTGAATAAATATAACTTTTACAATTACATATTTAATGCTATCATTTGACTCTGATACTGCTCAGCATTTGCTGATTGGAGCAGTGAGATCTGTAACAGGAGCCCCTCTCTCACTCCTCTGCAGCAAATACAGGAGATTGTCAGCTTTCAGAGAAGGCACTTTTTAATTCCATAGGTAGAATCACAGGATCTGTGTCACCTCCCACAGCATCTGTAATCCCCTGTGCTGTTTGGTGTCAATGTTTGTGTTTAGACCCATTGCTTTCAGCATTGAGGACTTGCTGCTGGAGGCCAGCTTCATCCTGGCTACCTTGTGTGAGGCTGAGAAGGAGGCAGCTTCCCCAGAGCCTGCCTGCTGCCCACGGCCCTGGGACAGGTAACAGGGGCTCAGGGGGCTTTCAGAGGGTGAAAAACTCAGGTTTTCACAGGAAAAACGTGGACTAGAGGGGTTCAGGAACATTTTAGCAGCACAACAGCAATAAAGGGGTGCAAGAGAGAACTCTGTACAAGCTGCTGCTTTCCTCATCTCCTCCAGGTGCAGCAGGAGGGAAGATACTTGCTGAGAATCTCCTCCAAAGCTGTAATCTTTTCACAAACAGAAGACAGGGATATTCCAGTGAAACACAAAGCCAGTTACTGACCTGCCCTACTCTGTCCAATCCAGCTCAAGGACAGGCATGGATAAACCTGAGCAGCCCTCCATCGACGGACCCAGCAACACAGACACAGCTGCTTCCAAAAGGCCACAGAAGGGAAACACTCCAAAACCTGCAAGTGCTCTGGCAAAGCAAGAGATAAAAAGCATTCCCAGAGGCACAGAGAGGGATGTGCCAGGCAGAGCAGGAGCAGCCACAGTCCAGGCAGCAGGACAGGCCACAGAGGCTCCTTATGAGAAGGTGAGGGAGCTCCCCACGGTGTCACAGCTGCTGCTTGGCTGAGCACCCCAACAAGCACTGGGGGTGTCAGTGGGATCAGCTGTCACAGCAGCACAGCTGGAAAACGCCACCACTGCTGGGAATACTCCTGGGGGGCACATGGGGTTCACTGGGAAATGCTGCAGAAAGTGGCAAAAGCTTCATGAATAATTAATGCCCAAATTCTGTATAATGGAATTCTTACCTGTACAAATATTGCATTTTCCAGTTCCACTCCTTATTCTTTGGAGCTGTCTCTTACAAGGAGAAGGCCATCGGTGACACCTTCCAGAGTCTGGCGACAGCCAGTGACACTGAGGAGGAGTTGGGTGCCTTGCAGAGCTCCCAGGTTCTGTAGTGCAGGGGTTGGGGTCCAAGGACAGGCAGTGGGAAGTGCCCAGGAAGGACGGGCAGTGCAGGCCCAGCCTTTGTCACTGGTGCTGTGACCCAGCAGCACAGAACGTTCTAGAACTGTCAGTGCTCTTGCAATGGCACAAATTTAGGTCACGATTGACTCCGTTGAGGTTTGTGTGTTCTGCAGGAGCTGCTGGGGGTTCTGCTCTCAGAACACTCTCACCAGAGAGAGGCTCAGTTTGAATTCAAACTCTGTTACCACGTTAGGCAAATGAAGCTGCTGTTCTGGTTAAGGGTGCTGGAAAAATAACCTAACCCTGCCCTCTGTCACATCCAAACCCAGCCCAGCTCCAGGAGAGCTCAGGTTTTTACAGAGAGTTCTGTAAAACAGAACAAGTTTTTCTACTCTGCAGAACCAGCATTTAACTGAACAACCAAAGTTGTCATAGAACTGCATTTTAAAAAATAAAGGTTTGTGTTTCAGACTTGCATTATTTTTTTCCTTTCCTGTGTCTTTCCCACACATCAGGGGCAGTGCAGTATTTCCAAAGTCACACTGGAATAAAACACTGCAATTCCCAGCCAATTCAGGGATCGTCTGTCTGCCAGGCTGCTGCAGAAGGCATTGGGTGTCACTCAGGTGTGGATCTGAGAGCAGCCAGGGAGGTCACAGTGACAGCCCAGCCCACCCCAGCCCTGGCTGTGCCTCTGTGCCACCAACCACATCCCCACACCAACAAACAGAGGGTTTGCAGGCAACTTGACGTTAAAAAGCACATTTTAGTATAAATACTATATTTATTAAATATCTTTACAATTTATTTAAATGTATTTACAGAACTATTCCTGCATAAGTTATACCTCAGACATGAAATTCACATAATTGCCTCTTAGGTAAGCATAGATGATAGTCTCATTTTAACAGCAACAAAAAAGCATCCTCAGATACAGACTCAGATTTGCTTCATGGTTTCAGCTATCTTTGTCAGAAACTACTGCATACAGTCAGGTTCTCCACACAGCAGCTGCTCTTCCCCTGCAGAAAGGATGTCCCTTCCCAAGAGATGGACATTCCATCACCAAATCCTCCCACCCCTGCCAGACCTTTGCCTCTCCCTTCTCCCTGCCTCACTTGTAGCTGCCTGGTCCCGGATCTGGTTTTTGGTTTGGTTTTGTTTTCAGCCCGAAAAAGGACATTTAGGACTGTATGTGGCAGCTCTCCCAAAGATAGCCAGGAAAACAGCAAGGAACCACAGAGATTTCCAATTCACCACCTCTTAGCCCGTTCCACCCCGATCCCTACGGCACTGCTGCAGCAATCCCAGGTTCCTGGGGGACAAAGCTCCTTCTGTTCCCCCAGATCCCTGCTCCCAACCCAGCAGCTCCCCGAACAAACCACAACCCTCTGCAGCAGCTCCAAGGCAGCCCGTGCTCCACTCGCTTCCAAGTAGGGAACACCTTCCTTGTACATTCCTCTCGTGAACATTCCCACTGACCTCACCCCTGCAAGTGTTACTGCTTCATGCATCGCTGGGAATTATTTTGGATAGGATGGGCCCTGTCCTTTCCTTCTCCAAAGATCAGTTGTGCGCAGACAGCGTTAAGTTCATAGGAAAAAATCAGGTTTGATATGTTCAGAGTGCACGTCTTAAAAAAAACCCAAAACAATCAAGCATGTGATAAAAATATCAATTCTTTATAATACAGTATTGCTTTATAAACAGATGGAAAAGCTAAAAGCTTTACTGGTCTTTGGTGTGCCCGGTGAGGGAAAAACTCATGATTTGTAAATCAAAATCCAAATTTGTTCTTTATTTAAAAAAAAAAACCAACAAGTCATGGTGTGATATGAGGCAAACGGCTTTGTGGATACAGACAGGGGGCACCCGGCCCCGGAGGAGCGGGAATTCGGGAATTCCAGACCCTCTGACCCGCACATGCCCCCAGGGAAAGGTCTGGAAAGCCGGGAAGGGGCAACAAGAAGGGCTGGGGGCTGTGCTGAGAGCAGAGAACAGCCCGGGGCCGCGGGGGCATCGCCTGAAGGGAAGGGCAAAGGGAAAGAAGAATTGATCAAATCTGCTCTAATCCAGAAGCTTGCGAGTAAATACAGGATAAATGTAAAGACACCCAGAGTCGGGAGAGAAAGGCCCCTCCCGAACGAGAAACAAAGCCCTGTTCTGCATGTGAATACATTCCTCGAGACAGCCAGAGACAGCTTGTTCAGGTTAAAAACAACAAGGACTGACAGGTTGTGCAAAGTTCTCCACCACTCACTGTTCGTGTGTCGCAAAACTAATTAATTTTTCTTCATTAATATAATCCTCCCCACACCCTCACCAAAATCCTATTTTGGTCAAGTTAGGGTAGTTAAGGCATTTTGACAAGTAATTACAAGGTGATTTAAAGTAGATATCTAACATTATGCCAATTGAGGAATAGCAGATAAATTACTGAAGAGCTCCCAAATTAATTAATCACTTATTATAAATGAAATGCCTGTTACAAGCATGATGCATTGAAATATAGTAAAATGACATGTACATGGTACATGTTAAATGACCTTAAATAAAAGCTTGACATAGTTACGCAAATATACAGTACAAGTCCACAAAAATTCTTTAAACAAGTTGAGGTAACCTCAAACTTAAACAGTTTTAATACAATAAACCAGGTAGTAAAAATCTCCTCTTGAGAGCAGGTAAGATTCCTTACTGACCAAGTTTAACTGCACTCACCTAAACAGCAACATTACCCGACTTTTTATATATAAAAACATGGCTTTAATTTATTTCTACATACTTCTCTACCAGCAAAAAAGTTAATGAAAAACTGACCAAAAATATATATATCTTTACAGCTCTCAGCTTTCGTATGAGCCTCAGGAAAGGAAAAGGAAAGCTGGCTGGAAGAGGGGGGGACAAACGTGAGCTACTGTCATTGAAAAGGAAATGTCATATTGCAAAGTGGCTGTTAGATAACTGTAAACATCATTAAGGATCACTGAAACCCCTAAACTTTAGTTAAAATGAAATGTTAAGTTTTGCTGATTATTCATTAAGTTTCTATTTTCGTACTTGCTGCCGCTGCCGCAGCAGAAGCAAAGAGGTGCCTGTTTGAGTCAGAAAGGATCAACTGGACTTAAAGTGGTGCAGCATATTCTGTTCTACAAGCAAGAGTGGCAATTATTAACACAAATTATGTTTTATATCAACAACAGAATTATCTACCCAAAGTGAAGACGCTCCGAGTTGCGGATGAGCTGTTCTTTGTGCAACCTCCCACCGTAGCATTTACCATCATCCCACGCTGAGATGGGTTCAAATGCTGAAAGACCTCAACTGTGGCCAGCTCAGCTGTTTGAGACTGAGCTTGAATTTTTGTTTTAAAAAAAATAATAATAATTATCCACAGCCAAAACATCCAGAACCAGGCCCATTATGGACGAATGATCTGCAGAACTTTTAAGATCACAGTTAAGCACCTGAAATCACAAAACACATTTGCATCCATATAACTTGAACTAGGTTTGTTTGAAATCTCGTACTAGAAAAGGCTCCTAAGGTTGACACCATGGATGGCAAGAGCAGAATGTTTACAGCAGTTATAAATCTCCTGAAAACTGGAGCTCAGAAACACGAAACCTCGGCTATCACTGGAACAAGACTATGCTTTATGGAACTGGGTCTGTAACACACCCTCAACAACAGCGAACGTTCCTAGGAAATAGAGTAATTATGCCCTGGTGCAGAGGCGTTACCTACTGATCTAGTTTGAAAGGTGATCAACCAATTCTACTCCTTGGAAAGTCACATCTCCAACGCAGCAACACTGTGGGATGGATCCTGCCCCCGTTCCGGACAAGGACTAAGCTCTCAAAGACAAGCTCCAAGCCTTGAGCTTCTTTATCTCTTGCTGGCAGATCAAGACCAGTGGACTATGAGTGGTTCTTAACAAGGGCCTCAGCTGTGTCTCGGGCCAGGCTCCGGGCTCAGGGCCGGCTGCCTGGAAGGAAGGAACAATCCTGCCAGCAGGAACCCGCCCGGGGGCCCGGGGAGCTCGGGCAGCGCCAGCACCTCAGTCTGTGTACTCGGCTACAATGGACAGAAGGACGGTGATGTCGTCTGGTTTCCCCCCTGCAATGGAAGCAAAAACCCTCTTACTTCATCAAACCACACTGGGTTGTCTTCTGATCACCTGTGACGTTCCCCATGGAAAGCTCTTTTCAAACTGGGTTAAGTGTTCAAAACTTTGAGCAGACACAAAGTCTGCCTCCCATAGTTCCTTTCCAAAACAGGGGAGCAGTGACATCTAACACAGCACAAAACCTCTCCTTTTAAGCTCCAGTGAGATCAAACTATGAAAAGCAGGTCAGAACCTTGAACATTGCTGGTAGCTGGCAGAGCACAAAGCCTGTTTTCAGCAGACTCTTTAATAAATGCACAAAACACCTGACACTGCTTTGTTACATGTAAACTGTCATGAAATCAGCTCTCCTCAGGAATTTCCACTGTAAATCAAACACCTCTTCAGCATCTTCTCCAGCACTGTATTACCTCAGGTCCTCCTAAAAGTTACTTAACATTTTTAATAGTTATTTTTCAATCCTCAATAGCCACAGCAACGCACTCAAATCCTGGAGAAATGGCCCAGAAGAGAGGTTTTGTTATGTGGGAAGTCAAACCAATCCCTTGGACTCTGGAGATCTGCAGCCTCATTACTGAGTGCCTGAGCTTGAAGCAACACAGAGCCCAAGTGTGACATCTGCTACCTGAGGAAAGGGGCTTAAGGTTCTTGCTGGAGATCCTGCCCGTCTGATACAGGGATGAGAATGTCTTTACTTGGCAGAATTATATTCATTTATTTAAAAGTAAAAAATTATTAAAATAAGGCGTTTGCTCGGGCTCTGAGCTCTGCCAGGTGTTTTGCCAGTAGCTTTCTAAAGCAGGGTAGAACCAACACAGAGATCAGTATGGGAATGCCAATGATAGAAGGGTTGCAAATTTCAACCACAAAAAAATCCCAAAACTACCAAAGAAAGGGCAGAACCTCAGCTCAAACACAGCAGTAAGAGGAGACCATAAAAAAAAAAAACCCCAAAAAAACTACCCTCACACACCACCACCCACACACCCGAATCCAAGCAACAAGTTAAGTACAGGAGTACGGGAGAATTTGTCTCAGGCAGGATTCCTGGGGCAGGAATGCACAGATTAGATTAAAAACAATACAATCAGGGCACTGTGTTCTCCATGCTCCACAGGAGCTTCCCCACAGGAGGCTCCTGCTCTGCTGGGCCTGGGATGGCCCTGGGGGCTTTGCCAAATCCCACACGAGCTTGGTGCTCTCCTTCCAACCACATTTCCTACTGTTCTGTTTTCCTATTGGATTTTGGAACAGCAGAGCTTCACTTTGCTAAAGATCTCTCCAAGACAGCAGCAGTGGGAAGAGGAGAAGCTCTTACCTCTGACATTCAATCCATTGTCACAGGCAAACTGTGCAAAGGGTGACATGTACGTGGGGTCATAGGCCAGCTCGTGGGCTTGCTCAGCAATGCTCCGTGCAGTCTGCTGGATGCTCTCGTAGTTGGAGTTCTAAACCCATGAGAAAAGAAGTTTATTCTTATACAGAAGCCTACAGAGGTTGTTGTGCTGATCCGTGTCAGGTTTGGAGATCCCTCACTGCCAGGGCATTAATTAACACCTTCCCTTGCAAACAGAACCTTCCCCATTCTTTAGGCTTTGNTCCTCACTGCCAGGGCATTAATTATCACCTTCCCCATTCTTTAGGCTTTGTAAATTGGGTTACAACTGAGGATCTTCATAATGGACAGCCAGACTTCGAATCCCCACCAGCAGCTCAAGACTTGGGTTTGGAGGATTTCCAGAATTTAGAAACTCAGAAAAATGGACTAAATCATGTCACCTGAAGGGAACAGGGCACCCTGCAAGGACCTTCCTTCCCTCCCAGGTAGGCTCTGCTGAAGTTTTATCTTGAGTGCAAGTCTTGCACCTCTGGCTCTCTTACCCCAACTGACAAGAGCACACTTGGGGAGAAGGGGCACTTTAAAGTCAGATGAGAAAAATGCACTGAGAGCTCACACACTTTCTACAGGCTGAACTGTAAGAGACTTTTCTTTCCTGTTTCAGTAATTCTGCTGCTTTCCTCCCAGGCCTCTCCCACTCAAGCCAACATGACAGACAACCACTGCTCTTTTTGTCTGTAACCATTTGTAAATGCCTTGTCATTTCAAGAGCCTTCCCCGCAGGTTTGGGAATTAGCAGGCATTTATGTGATTAACTTTTGGCAGAACCTCTAGGGGAACTCCAGTGCCTTTCCCAAACAGGCCAAAAGGTGGAGCTCAGCGTTCTTCCACAAGGGAATTCCAGCTCCAGTGGCCAGCCAGGACAGCCTCACCCTGTGCACAGACCAGAGGGTGAAGTGGCTGCAGCCCCAGTGACAATTAGTGACCTGTGGAGCTGCAGGATAAGAGGAGGCCAAATTCTCTTAAAACCACACTGTAATTCTCTTATTTGCATTTCACAGCAAAATAGTTTCCTCAAGGAGTTAATACATATTGATATCTCCTTAAGCGTACTTTCCTTTTTGTAAGTAAATAGCCTGAAGCTAAATGTTCTCAGCCAAGTTAAAATATTTTAATGTATTCTTAATATTTAAAAAGCACATTTGTGGTCACTAATGTGGAAAAGCTGACAGGATTCTTTTACAGAACACTGAAGATTTTCAAGTATGTGCAACTCAGACAGCCCATACCATGCCAGAATTATTGGTCTATAAACCTTCAGGGAAGCTGACAGTTATTTTAAGTGTAGGCTCACCCTCAAGTAACCCAGGAGAGGATTCTCCAACCTGCAGGTGCAGTGTGTGGCCAAAGGCAGCACCTGCTACTGAACATCTCCCCCTTCCCCTCCTCCTCTCCCTCCCTCACCAGCCGCTGACATGGAACCAGCTGTTACTTGGGAAATTTATGCCCAAGCTGCTGCTTCTGGATCCAGATCTAAGAGAAAGCCCTCTGGGGTCAATGTCCCTTGACTGCTCACATGGGGTATTATCTGAAAAGCCTTTTAAGGACACAGCACTTTGTGGTGGCGTTTTTATATAAAACACAAAGGTTTTGAGTATTAGAAGTAAAAGTAGTAACTATAAAGGTTTAGCCAGCACAAAAGATGTGACAGCTTGAGGACACACATACTCACCTTCAGCTTTTTCAACTCCTGCAGGATCATGTAGTCAGGCATGTTGTCAAACAGTCCATCTGTGGCTGTCAGGATGATGTCCCCAAGCTGGACATCGAAGGACGTGCTGTCAGCAGCCTCGGGGCTGGGGAAGGGACAGAGGTTAAAGGACTCCAACCTCACAAAGCCACCAAACAACCTCAAACAGCACATCCACAGCTTCTGCACTTCACTGCTCTTTGGGGGTTTGTGCAAGAGAAAGGAATAATCACTCACTGTGGAGCTTTAGCAGCAGGCTGGGCTGTCAGGAAAGCCCCACCGCAGGCCCTGTGACTGCAAACAGGTCCTGCTCCAGCTCCCACACCCAGGATTTGCAGTTAAAATTCCCACATGAACAATCCTGCAAACTAATCTGCTTCAGGAGTGTCTCCATGGAAACCATTAGACAGAATGGCAGCTCAGGGCTTCCTTCTGCTCATCTTGAAGATGTGAGAGAGCAATACTTGAAAGGACAATTCCTAACAGGCCTGGCCCAAACACTTCAGGATTCTGAACCACTTTCTAATTCAATGGAATATGAAACATGTCTGGAAATCACAACCAGGAGACCAGAATCTGTTGGAATGCTTGTGCCTAACACATTACACAACACCAAGAGGAGAAAACACCCAGTTTGGGCATGAATATTGCTGCAAAATCTGATTCTCAGAAGCAACGTAACAACAAGCCTTTCATTTTTAAGGACTCTTCAGGGGTCTGTAAAAGGGAGAAATTGCTGCATCCCAGGCCACTGGGCTCTGCCAAAACAAAGAGGAGCTGCTTTGCTCAGTTGATGTGCAGCTTCAGGAAGGCTGATGGAGTTAAGATTGCCTGCCTATGCCCATTTATAGCCAAATTCATCCCTGAACTGGGACAACAAATAAAAAAGGACAGGAGAAGCGTTTCGACAAGGAGCATGAGTACTAATTAACGTCAGGAACAGTGCAGGAACCAGCCAGAAAGCTGTAATCATGATTCAGAGCTGAAGTGTGGGAGCACATTTATCTTGTGCCTTCCTTATTATGGGATGACTCAGATTACTTGGCTTCCCTGACTTCCACTGGACATTATCAATTATCCTTCTGCTCTTTGTTTTTATGGTCTTCCTACGGATGGCAGAGAATCGCAGAAAAATTAAAAATTTTTTACAGCTCTGGAATTTCAAGGGATCATTTAATTTTAGTCTAACAAAGAGCTTGGATTACTGAAGGGTTCTAATTTCAGAGTCCTACCCTGGGCTTCCTCTCAGCAGTTGCAGGATGAAGAAATAAAACCACATTTAAGAACGGTCAGGAGTTTCAACAGCTTAACCAACACTTTCAAAAAGAGCTATTTTGGATTAAAGCCTCAACCTTACTACATCAGCCCTGATGCTGCATAGAAACATTTAGGCTGGAAAAGACTCAAGCTCATCAAGTCCAAAATTTCAGCTGCCTACTGCATTCCCTTTATTCCATGGCCACTCTTTGAAGATCCTGTTACCACCTCCTTATATTCAGACGAGGGATATCACTTTAATGAGACATTTTTGAGAGCTGAATTTTAACACCTATTTGAAATCTGTTTATTTTTGAGTTTATTTCGTATTACTGGTGAGACTTCACAAAGTCAGGATGGATCAGCCTGACATTCCTAAGGGAAGACACAAGAACAAGCCTGCCTTTGAAACAACTCATTTCTGTGAACAGATTGTCCTTTCCTCATACTCTCATTCCCAGCTTGGTGTTCCGCCAAACAGTTTTTTTGCTGGTTTTGGTCAAATACAATATGCTGCTGGAAACAGCAAGTTGGAAACACAAGTTACAGTCACATGTCCCTCAGCTCTATTCTTCAAGCACTTGCAACCTCGGTGCCAAGATATCTAAATTAGCTACTCCAAACAGTCCCACGGGAGCACAGGCAGGGATTGGAACCAAAGCTCTGCTGGGAAGCCCAGCCACTTGTCCACACAGCAGCTCCAGTGGGTGACATCTCCCCATGGATCACAACGTGCTCATGGCTATGGGAATGTGCCACCATGAACAGCCCAATAAATTCAGGCTGTGTAACAGGTCCAAAGTTCAGGACAAGGTGAGAAATGTTCATGTTACATAAAGAGGCAGGACCTGACTGGATAAATCCTGGACCTGACTGTTTAAATCCTGTGTGCTACAGAAGAGCCCCCGACAACAGCAAACTTTTTGGGAGCTGCTCACACACACACAGATTAATAATTAAAGTTCCCGTTCCCCCTTACCTGTCACTTAAGACAACTCCTTCTGCTTCTGGTGGAGCTATTGACAGTTGGAAGGGAGTGTTGAAGTAATGCTGCTGCTCATCGGATCGATGGACGACTTCTCCACCTCTGACCACCAAAAATCCAGAATCTCCCAAGTTGGCTGTATGTAAACGATGACTTGTTCTGTCCAGGACTACTATACAAGCTGTGCTGCTCCCTGCAAACACAGTGACTGCAGTCAGCCTTACAGAAACTGCTTGTTCTCTCTCTGATCTGATCAACAGTTCAATAATTACAACATTTATCAAAGCTTGAAAGTCAGGAGAAATGGGAATACTCAACAATGCCAGAATTAATATAAAATAAAACCTGTAAAATGCCAGAAATCTTTGCAATACAAACTATGATTTTTGTGTAGAATTTACTCTTCCTGCTTTGATTTTGGTAAACACATTATGCTGACAAATACCTGTTTTGTTTGGCTTTATTTACAGTTTTCCATCCCAACATAAGTCAGCACATTCTGCTATAGGACTGGATTTACAGAACTCACATAAAATACTGAAATTCCGAAATCATGGAGATAATAGAATTCTAGTAGCATCCATACAATGCTAGGAGCTCTCCACACAGTTTCACTCATCAGCTGTAAATAAACCACACCAAGTAAAGAACTGTTTGCAATTAAGTGTTAGGTCCTGTTGCATTTCTCTGCTCAGAACATGAAAAGCTTTTCCTCCCAACCTGGCCCTGCAGAGCTTGCTTCAGGTTTAAAAAATGATAACCTTGGCATGTCTTCAGGATACCAACTCCACAAGTTTAAGAAAAACATGTTTCAGAGACAAATACTATTCCAAATTAAAGTAATAGCAGAAACATGATGTCAGCTGTGCTTGGAACTATCCCAGCCATGCTTGAGGGCACTGAGGAATTCTCCATTCATTCACTGGGAAGTAGCCACCAACTGTGCTTGGTTGCAAGCCACAAAAATGCTGTATTGCAAAGAAACCCAAAGTCCTTCAGAGCAAACAGCAATCGCTCAATTCTGCAAATAGGACAGGGCAGCACAGCCACCAAAAGGCCTTTCAATCCCCAAGAGGGTGAAATACAGCTACAGCATTTTCTTCTTGACTTCTGCCCCGTATCACCAGCTCAATAAACTGTCTTCACCTTCTACCCTAAGCTTCTTCCAGCAGGATTTTCCAAGCACAGCTCCATGTTGGACAGACCACAAGCTTGCAGTGAGCAAAGCTTAGGATCAGGCTTGCAGAAATCCAGCTGGCTTCAGGCATTGCCTGTTCCAGACATTTCTCTCTCTAACAGAGTTCCCTGCAATTCTCTTGCCCTGAATCTGTTCTCTGGTGAACACACAGGACCTTCTCCATCCTTAATGAGTGTTAAGTCAAAGCAGTATCTCTGGAAAAAATTCTCATTTTATACGTGACAGTGTCCAAAATTGTTCTGCAACACAAGAGTGATTAAATAAATGGCACAGTTTCCTCCCATTTCAGTTTCATTTTCTGTTATTTGCTGGATTCAATCCTGATGAACCAAGTATCCAGGCTTAAAGCACAACAGCAAGAAGTTATTGCCTAATGAATCCTCCTTAATGAAGTCTTCTCCCGTCCCTTTATTTTAAATAAACTCTAAATGCTCATTGCTGCGGTAATTCCAATTGCAAGGTTTTTCTTCCTCCTTCTAAAAATACTGTTCTCAGTTAAAGGAGAAACACCAAGGATCATTAGTTTCAAATTCTAACTCTATTAGCAGAGTGTAACCAGGAGGCCATGTGTGGAATGCAGATCTTGTGACTCAGCACACGCTGCTTTTCAGCACTGCAAAGGTCAAGCCCAGCAGAGCTGCTCTGTCTCCAAAGGCACAGGGAGAGCTCTCACCAGTGCCCCACTTTGCAGCTCACTTACAGCTACATCTGCTTTGCACAAATAAGCACCATTCAACACACCAAATCCTAATGTAATTACTGACCACTGCTATTTTTGTGACACTTAAGGTCACTCCTGAGGTTCCAACCTATTCTTTGGGCGTATAATACGAGAACATCTGTTCCCAGCTCAGCAGACAAGTTAAATATAGCTCACACAGCACTGCTCTGGCACAGGAGCTTAAGGTCAGGTGAGCCGCGTGCATTTCATGCAGGGCAAATATTTTCTTGGTGCAGAAGAGGTCTCATGTCCTTTAGAGAAGTGTCCCCTTGGCAGAGTTGTCAGCTGAGACCGAGTGTGGCCTCTCTATCTGCTCCCAGTGCCCAGGCAGCTGAATGCCCTGTGTCCCATCAAGGCTGACACAGAATATGTGAAGCATCTACTTCAGTTGGCTTTCAGAAAGATCTGTAATGAATCCCCCCATAAAGATTTATAAAAATAATGCTACCAGAGATCGTGTGATATGAACTACTCAATCAACCAACTGGGGTTTGAGGCCACTGGACATAAAAGGCAACAGGAGCAGAGTAAGGCCAGGAATGAGCAGAACTGCATCCAATTATCCTCAGAAAATATTTTTCCCTGCATAGCTGAAGCAGAAAGCCACAACCAGCCATGAAGAGCTTTCAGCAGAGAACAGTTATTTATACATACAAAATACAGAGTGAGCACATGTGCAGAGTGTGTTCCATTGCAGAACTCGCTCTGCAAACTCTGGTGAATTCACCCTTCCCACAGAAAACCTTTTATTTTATATATAAATACACACACATCAACACTCCCTGCATTACTAAATTAATTAAAACAGTTTCAGAGAAAATAAGGATGCCACCAAGGCGACTGCATCTCTACGTTTTCAGTTAATTAAGAGAAGTTAACTGCCTGCAAATTTGCTGTAGACAATGACAAGAGAGTCAAGCACCCTTCAGTAAACCCATGTGTAGGGAACATACAACCCAGATTGAACTGACATGTTTTTGGTGTCTTACCAAGCAAAGGTACTTTGTTCTGCAGCAGCTCACAATAGCCTGCAGTGAGGATTCCAACAGGATTGCTTGGGACAAACCGTCCTTCTTTCACTAAACGTTCACACGTCCGCATGAGAGTCCCTGAGAACTGAGAAGGGTCAACCCCATAGTCTCTCCAGCCACCAACACCATCTGCCACCCCTGCAAGGAAACACAAAACCACAGTTACCTCAACAGAAATGGTTCTCAAAACAAAGGGTTTAATTATTTACATCACTTACGATATTTAGTAACTAAAAGGTAGGACATGGCACCTGTCTGGAAAACATTTTTGATAACAAATAAATTTTTGAGTATTTTAAAGGTAACTTCTGATATCAGCTCCCAGACAAATCTGCAAATATAATCTGAATTGCTGAAAGGAAGGTAGAAGTCTAACGCTCAGAATGAGGAGGCTGACTCCACTAGAGAACAAATAATGGGAAATTTGGGGGTAAGATGGGGATTCAATCCCATTAACCTCTCATCATTAAAAGGGAAGAGGTTTTATTAATTTTAGAAGTGAAGGTCAACATTTTAACTAGTACAGAAATGACACAGAAACTCTTCCTGCTTTTCAGCAGCATAGTTTTTTTCCTCAGACTACCTCCTCATATGAAGGACAATGATTTCTATTTGGTATTCTCAATTTCTGTAGAAAACAAACCTCCATTTTACAGGCATTTTCAAAAATCCATGTAACCAACACAATGCTGGGACTCAACCCTTCCAAGGAGAGTTTGTTGCTTATAGCTTCAGCCAAGCAAGAGGATGAAAACTGACTTTGATCCAGAGAATTTCCTTTATTCAAAATAACCTGGATATCAGAAAATTAGACCAATTCTGCCAAAGCCTGAGAAGCTTCTAAGCAACCAAAGGGAAAACAGTGGCTGTGGTCATGGAAAGGGGGTGATGAGAGGGAGGTGAGCAGCAGACTCATTTTCTGCTAGTCATCTGGTACAAGAACTTTGAACTTCTTCCAACTGCCTAAATGATAAAAGCAAAATACTGCTGGAGGTATTATTTGAGATTAAAATGTTACTATGTGGAAATTTTTCCCAAAATCTTTTTGATCCTCAGCACGGGACAAACCATTTCAAGCAGAGATTTCCAAAACATAGTAAAGCTGAAATATGTTCATGATAAAAGCACAAAAAGTGAACTTCAGAGCTCAGACTGTGCTGAAGGACAGTGTCCTCAGGAAAAAAAATGCCGCTATTATCAAAGGCATGAAAAAGTGAGTGAGAAGATAAAACTCAATTTCCTCATCTCCAAATGCCCTTCACACGGGACATAGTCTGAAACTGAGACGGAAGGTTTAGAGCCGACCTTGGCGTGAACTATAATCTGACAGGAGGCTATAGCCAGATTCTGAACAGCCTATCAACATTAATCAGATTTCTCCCTAAAATAGTGCACAACCTTTCAGACACCTGCTTTGTCCCTTTGCTTCCTCAGAAGAATGTTACAGGAATGCAGATCCCTGCATTCACCTCTTTGAGCAGTTCCTGGGAAAAAGCTCAAGCAAAAGCACCCAGCCTTCTCAGAAATGACTTTTCTGGATTCTTCAAGAACAGATTAATCCTCTCTCCACAGGTGTCACAACCTCAGGTTAATATTGGATTAACCCTCTGCTTTCTGCTACCACACAGACAAGTCTAGAATAAGAGATCATAAAGGAAAGGTTCTAGATCCAGAACTTGAAGCATCAAAACTCAGCTTTGCGTTCAATGATGGTGCTTTATGTGAAGCTACCAGATAAACTTTTTTTTCTTCCCTTGAAGATGAACATAGTCCAGATGTATTTCTGCACTGCTCCCCTGACAACAGGATTAATGCAATGAAAAGATGATGTTTGACAAATGCTGCCCAAAGCTTTTGGCTCCCAAGGCGGTTACAAAAAAAGCTCAGCAGAAGTTACGGAGTTCCCTCAAGCAATCCAGAAAATCCTTTCCCATCAGTGTTGGGAAACACTGGAACACAAACACTACAGCTTTAGCACAGAGTACCAGAAAGCCACCACAGCAAACAGCTGAGAAGGTCAATTATCAAAATCTATTCAATTTTTAAAGGACAAATGAGCATGCCTTCTGACTTTCTTTGTTCATTTCTTACTCCAGGCAGGAAATTTGAATCCGTAATCATGGCAGCACCCTTCAAACTCTATCCTGAGCCATGCACTGCCTTTGTCTGTCTGCCTTCCTGTCTGCTTTTTGCAAGCTATAAACAGCTTTAAGTCGGTTCTGCCAGCGCCTTCCAAAGCAATCACCCTCTAGACATCTCCCAGCAGCTCCTCTGGCTTTGCCTGGTGCCACACTGAGAGCACAGACTGATCCCACAGCACCAGGACAGCTCTGCTGTCTCCCTGCTGCACCCCAAGCTCTCACAACCACTGCACTCAGGAGCACCCCAGGGCTCCCTTCAGTGACACCTCCACAACCCCCCAGCAGCTACAAACCCTATTTCTTGGCCTTGCCCCAGATGGAAAAAGCAGGTGTTTATAAAGGTTTGGGGCCGAGACCTTTAATCATCCTGTCCTACTTTCAATATGGTTTTAAAATAAACCCAGCATCCTCACATTCTGCAGTCTCTGTAAACCGAACAGTTTCACGTGGGAAAGGAATATGTGATTTTGAAACAGTTTGAGTAAACTGCTGCTGAAATAGATGAAATGTAAATGAGAATAAAGTTTAAGTAAACTTTGTGCTATCTGATATCCAGCAAACAAGGAGTGAAACTATTTCAAACTGCAGAAGTAGCAAAAACTAAAAACTCAGCTTTGATTAATACCAGGTTTTCCCTCTGTCATCAAAAGAAAATTTAAAGGTGTTGCTATTGGCAGGATCACTCTCAAGGAATAATGCCAAGTTCTATTTATATATACTACCTTTGCTTTCATCCAAGAAAAAAAGGTATATATTCAAAATAATTATGTTTTCAACAGATACTGAGGTTTTCCTTTGAGCCATAAACCATCGTGTTCCAGTATTAACCATGTTACAAAGTAGGAATCACAGCACATTTAAGACAAACTGCATGGCTGAGAATTGCTGAAACTGAACTCTACACAAACCTTGGGGATTTTTTTTCATTCAAGCTACTCAGAAAATGAAAAAATTTTATAGAAAGAACATTTCTGTGGCTATTCCCTGTTCAAGTCCATGCAGAAATGACACAAACACCCACGTGACAGTGCAATGCCTGCAGCCAGATGAACCACCACTGTAAATAAAGCAATTGAAAATTTCACAACAAATTACTTCAAAAGAATAAATTCTTCTCAAGTATTTAACTATATTACAGACACCTTTCAGAATCTGAGAGTTAACACTCCACTACGTTGCCTTGTGCTGGAAAATACACAAATATGCCTGCCAGATAAAATACTTGCTGAATGTGTCAGCAAAAAAGCTGACTTTTTCCAGATTCAGAGTATCAAAATCTCTCTCAGAGAAACACCTGTCAGGAAGTTACAAGACAAAGCACAAGTGACTGATGCTGCAGCACTGACACTGAGCCAGGGAAGATGCTGGCAGTGAAACTCCTTAAAGCTGATTTCAAAATGCTAAAAGCACCTGGGATAAGATACCAGCTGAAATGCAAATGTGAAGTTGTTTTGCCTGCCAGCACATGAGTTCCCTGCAGATGCCCAGGGAAAACCAGCCAGTGCTGAAAGCAGCAATATCTGCTTTTCACCACTCACTTGTGTGAGTGAGATCCAGGTGTTCTGCTTGGCTCAGAGCAAATATAAACTAACCAGCCTGAAATTCATAACAAAGCCCTGATACTGATCAAACCCTGTTTAATATAAATAATGTTATGAGGGGCAGTTCTGGTTAGCTGGGAGATTAACCTGCCCACGGTCAAAGTCCAAAAGCATCACCCTGTTCCAAAAATCTCTTGAGAGTTGGACATTTTGAAATATTACATCAGCCAAGAATAAAAATCACACAGAGAAGCACCAGGCAGGCACAAGTGTGTCAGCAGGAGCTGCTTTTGCACGCAACCACAATTAACTTTCCAAGGCACTCCGCACATCCTACTGAACTTTCAATTTCTTGAGATCCTTACCTGAAATAGCAATGAATCACTGCTAAAAGAACATCAAAAGGATGTATTTATAACTGAATTTTGCATCAAATATGAAGGCTAAAATGGTAAAAAAGTGCAGTGAGTTGTACCACATGAGTTTGAAACACAGCACCTAGTATTTGTCAACATATCAGAACAGAGATAAACTGATAAGATTTCTTGTTTTATCAGTGGTGGGATAAATCACACACCTAGACAGGTTCTCCATCTAAAGCAAGTTCAATGCTCAAAGCCAGCACTGACCCTTAGCAGCCTCCCTGGATCTGTTAGAGCCAAAGGGTGTCGATCCCCCTCAAGGTTCTGACAAAGAAATAACCCAGTTAAATACAAATCCCTAAAGGCAGATTGCATGTGACTGCTAACAAGTTACAGAGGGAGAGGTTACTTATTCACACTGTTACAGTAAAACTTAAACTACCCTTGAAGGAAACAGAAAGGTTCTGGAAGAGTAACTGGGTAAGTGACAACAAGGAGAAAAAAGCAAAGGCAGGTGAGCAATGATCTTGAATAACAAACTGAAGGAGAAACATGGAACTGGAAACATTAAATTGTGCATCTACTCCCAGAAGAAAGCAACAGTTCCTTGTATCTGTTTCACCCCCACTACAGCACACTTGCTCCTGATTTTTACCAGGTAGATTTCTTCCCTATTTTATTGAAGCCTGAGAAATCACTCAGTGGATTTGGGGAGCTCCAGGAGAACACTAAACTATAAATTATTTCTGCAGGCTTTATAAAAAATTCCTTAGTTACAACTACTTAATTTCTCAAGGTGTTCAGTGACTGTGGAACTGCTGAGAAAGGACAGGAACTGGGGGCAGACACTGAAATAAACCCCTGCCAGCCTGATCCACCTCAGGCTCAGTATCCACAGCATGGATGAACCAGAGCAAAGGGCAGGAGATTTTTCCAACACTTCCTATGGCATAAGTGTGATTAATCCTCACCTCCTGCACTGTGCTCAGCTTTGCTTATTTCCCTCTGATTTCTGACAGAACCTGCTCTTCCTTCAGGCCAAGATCCATGTATGAATGGAAAATTGGCTGCCATCAAGGAGCATCAATAGCATTTACAGTTAAAACTCATGCTCAGCTGGAAATTCTGACCTGAATACTTGTGTGCAATGTCCTTGCAGAGACTGTGGGAAGGAAGAATAACCAGATATAAGTTTCACTCTCAGAGGTCACATTCAATACTGCTCCAGAGCAACTCTACTGACAAGAATATCAGCCTGTGTGACAGTTAATGGGGTGGTTCTCAATCTGTAGTTTCCCTACAAACACCAGCACTGATGCTCCCGTGTTAAACAGATTTCCTGTGAGCTGTCACAAACCAAGACACGTGCACAGCTCTGCAGATCTCTGCTCGCTGCCTCTCAGGGCCCTGAGCTCTCAGTAGGTGAAAGGTGACTCTGAGGGAGGAGGGTGATTCCCCCTCCTTCAGTGTGATAAGTTGTGATAAGGCAGCAATCTCTTTAATAGGTATGATACCAAATAAACCACTTAACACAGTCCTCTACAACCTTCAGGCATCCAGGGAAGGATCCCTCCCTCCTCTACAGCTGCCAGAACAACCTTGACATTTCAGCTACAAATCCTTTTAGGTGTTGAGGTTTACTCTTCCTGATGACAGTGACACTAACAATATTCCAGGGGCTTTGTCACTCTGCAGTTTGAACTACCTCCTATGCGGGCTACTGACAAACTTCATTTTCAAACCAAGTCCAGCTCCTTTCACTTTAGAGTAGCTGCCCTGCAGCACCCAGACATTACCCTTCCCCCAAAAAACTAAAAATCAAGATTTGCAGCAAATAGAACAACTGTGAAATTTTAACTCTGCAGTGAACAAACAGCTTCCTGCTGGCAGACAGTTTTTCCTTACTCCTGGGGGACAGAAATAGTTTGGAAGAGTCAAGTCACACTGGCTACACCCAAACTTGTACCCAGCACAGACATTGTATAAGTGATGCTGTCACGGGATGCGCCATTGGCTGCTGCAATGTTTCAATAATGAGTCACACAACAGCTTGGAAAATCCATAAAAAACGAGCAAAGACACCAGGAGCCTGATAAGGCAGGAATAAGCAAGAAAAGGCAGATCTCAAAATTAAGGAAAAAAACTAGCAATAGCACGTGACACCTCAAAATTTCTAGCGGTGAAAACACTGCCTTTAATATTTACTTTTGGTTAATTACTGAAATGGTTATGAAACAGTTTCAGGTAATTTTAAAAATTTGGCTTGTTCCCTATATAGTAAAAATCCTACTTGCATACTAATGAGAAAAAACAGAGGTGCCAGTTCCTGAAGAATCTTGGTTCTCAGCTTTGAAAAAAACAGTACTTCTGTCCTCAAAAGTTCCAAAGGCATCAGACATGAAGCAGCACAGAACATCTCCCAAATCTCTGTGAGACATCTCAGTACTCTGAGGATCTGAGCACTCAAGACACCAGCAGAGAATGAAGAGAAAAGTACATAAGAAAAGTACATCGTGGTACAAGCAGCAGAGAAAGGAAACACAGTCCTGAATTGTAAAGCTCTAGAGATTAACATTAGCAGTAAAGCCATTTCCTTTTTTCAGGGTGATCCCTAAGGAAAAACTCCTGTTCTGAGCTTCTTGTTTCTCCCTGTGCTCAGAATGGGAAGAAAACATGCAAATTTGACAGGTGTGTTCCAGACAAAAGCAAAAACGAGAGACAAAACCCTCAAGGACTCAAGTACAGCAACAACAGGCCTTATCAAGGCTTGAACAACTACAGGAGGACTGGAAATAACCTGAATCTTCATCAGCTTTCTGCTGATCTTACCGTGACAGGATAAAGCTCAGACCAGAAGACACTGTTAAACATTCAGCCTTTGAACTATACAGAACACACAGAACAAAAGAAGTGTTTAACATTTTGATTCTGCTATAAACACGCTGCCAAGTCAACTCTTGTTTGACCTAAGAAAATGAATCCCCAAGCACTCATGCCAAACGGCTGGGAGTAGCTCTCTCACTGTTCCACCACACCCAATCCATCCCACACAGGCAGGCTTTCCATACACTGGTTCTAGAAAACACTGGCACAGAGGAATTTTAAATTAATTATCCAGCCTGGCTTTGTCACTGATGACTACTCGCTCCAAGTGATACACTTGAAATCTACTGGGTCAAGTGTTCACTTTGGCTCAAACGGCGTGAGCCTCTTCCTTAAATGTCAAAAAATTAAGTCTGAAACCCAACAGTGCAGCTCGGGCAGTTTTGTTAAGGTGCAGAGTTAGGTACTGAGGTAGAACAAAAGTTATGAGGGTCTTAAAAATAAATCATTAAGAAACCTCAGATTTGTGATGGGAGTAAAAGGAACTGAGGACAGGAAAACACTGGTGGTGCTGAAACTGTCTCTGCAGCAGTGCAAAAGAGCTGGTTGAGAGAGTAAAGAGATGATCCCAGCAGCAGAAACTGGGAGAAAACTACTCTTGTTTGTAAACCCAAGAGCTACAGATGAAGAAAAAGCATCAAGTTAGAAGCATCAAAATCCACCTGTTTTTGCAGAAAGTACAGAGATTTTGGGTTTTCAGTATGTGTATTAAAAAAGCAATGCAGAACTGACATAAAAATAGCTTTACCGGGGGAAAAAAACCCAAAACCAAACAAATACAGCTTTTCTATTTAAATTATTTGCTCCTTGGTACTTAAGACATCCTTGTCTGCTGCCCTTTTTGCTGTTTGATCCTTAAGTGGAACTACAATTCTGTTTGTTTCCAAGTTGCCATGAAAATTAATGCAAAGACCAACTTAGAAATGCAACTCTCCGTTGATTCCAGCAAGAACACAAGACAAGCTGTAGGTTCACACGCAGTAATTACCAAATATGGCCAAAACCTCATAAACATCATCAAATGGGGCTAAATCTGTCCCTTCCCCACAAAAAAGACTCCACTTCAAAGTACAGGAGATCCTGCATGTCTCTTAAGGGCAAACACCAATTGCTCAGTTATTTATCAGTGCTGGCCTAACATGAACTTTAAAGGCAGCCAGGGTTAGTCACATGCTAAAGGAAGGGTGTCCAACAGCTAATTCTAAATCCAAAAAAAGTTTATCTGGAAGAGGCACCACGGAGAAGATGGAGAATGTCTAAAATGCACCCATCAACCAACCTTCCACGTCTGGAGAGTTGCGGCATCACTCTTACAGTAACAGCTCCCTTGAGAATAAGCAGCAATAACTGTTACCTAGCACCAACTCACAGCTTCCTGAGGAAAATGTCTCGGCTCTGTTAAATGGCAACCAAGTTACAATGACAGCGCCAAACTGAACAACCACCAACCACAGACAGCACAGTGCAACTCCACCGGTTTAAAATACATAAATGCAAAAATAAAAAAAGACAAACCACAGACAGGGGCAGGGAGGAGGAAGCTTTTTTAGAAGTGTCAAAGTTTTGGTGAAAATTTGCTTCTGGTAATTACACCACAACTAACTTGTGCAGCATGTCAGCCAAATTCAACCTTGAGTGCACAGGAGAAAGGTCAAGCACTGTCAAAAGCAATGCTGCCCATAGTGTGAAGATTCTATGGATTATCCATAATTATTCACTACTTCTAAAATTTGAACCCTTAAGATTCATTTCACCCGTGATTCTAAACCAGAGAGCGCAATCAGGCCAGAACAAACAACGAAACTGAAGTTTGACATTTGATTCCAGTCTCAATGTCACTCTGCCTTTCACTTGACAAGGACATTGCACACGTTAAAATCAGGAAGTGTCTGTTCAAGTGATCTTTTCCGTGCAAATGCAAGTGCATACACATGGGGCTCGGTTAGATTTCAGATAAAGAAAGTGAAATGCATTGGGAGCTGTTTCTCTGAGTTTTGGAGCCACAGGGCCTTACAGGCACCCACAGGTGAAACGTCCAGGCTGGGCCGGACACCCGGCACACAAAACCCCCCGTGCCAAAGGAGGGCAGAGCTGCAACAAGGAGCACGAGAGCTTCCTTGGGAAGCTAAAAAAGCGAACTCATGGTGACACTGACAGGCAGAAGCAGCTCCTTTGTCTGCGACCGGAGATTGAGCCGCTCGCCATGTGCAGCTCCGGGAAGGAGGGGGGGGG
>VZTZ01006174.1:539394-557864 GCA_013400955.1 Drymodes brunneopygia
AGAGCGGGCCCCGCCCCTCCCGCCCCGCCCCGCCCCGCCCCGCGCGCCCTGGCAACGCGCCGTTGCTAAGGGCGGCCGCCATGGCGGCGGCGCCGGGGCCCGGGGCTTTCTTCGTTCTCATCTTCCTCCTCCTCCTTCCGCCGCCGCCGCCGCTCCGGGCAGAAGAGGCGGCCGCGGAGCCCGCGGACACTCCTGATGCCGCTCAGGCGCGGGTCCGCAGCGCGGCGGCCCCGGTCACGGACGGTGGGTGCCCTCCGGGTGCTGCGGGGCAGCGGCGGCGCTTCCCGGCTGAGGGGAGCCCCGCTCGCGGCCTCCCTCGGGCCTCTCCCGCCTTTGGCCTCCCCTTCCCATTACGGTCGCCCGGGATTGGCACAACCGCCCGGGTTCTCCCGGGGATCTCTGGGGTTCGCTGCAGCGCTGCTCGGGCACCCCTGGGCAGCTGCAGCCGGGGCTCGGGAGTTTACTCGGGAAGCCTCCTCCGGGCCCTGGGCACGGTGATCGTGCCATGAACATCACACAGCTGGGCATCCCACAGCCCTGAGGGGCGGCGCGGGGGGAGGGCAGGAGCCCGAACTGGCCCTGGGTGAGCTCCACGCACACCCCGAGCTCGCTGCACACTCGGCCCCAGCGCTGTGGATACATTGTCATAAAAACAGAGCTCACAGAGTTTTGTTACTGTGTTCTCAGGAGGTGTTTCCCACTGTAAATTTGGCTACACTTCTATATCCCGGTGGTGGTGCCGTCAGCTGAGCTTTCCGTGGGTTGTGGTCAAATAAAACCCATCCCAGTGCTACCTCGTTAGGGAAAAGAGACTTAAATCCCTAACTTCACATAGATAACCTTGCAATCTAATCATGCATGTTTAAACTTCTCTTGTTCACAGGGTGAGCTAAGGATCCAGGGCTAAGCCCAGCCAACAGAACAGTCAGAGCTTCAGAGATTCCAGGAAATACCTGGATACTGTTCAGGTGGTCAGAGAACATCCAGGGGAGCACAGGGAAACGGGCAGCAGTCAAAATGAAATAATTAGTTATGAAAATATTCTTTGAATGTCTTTCTTATAAAATACTTATAAATTTTTCTCGTTCTGTGCTATTCTCAAGTCTAGCTTTATTATAGAACAGCAACTCTCAGAACCAGTTCAGTAGAGTAATATCTGTTCTTTGAATGTATAAACTTGAAGACCTCAGAGAATTTAAAGAAGTTGCCAAGTGTATTTTATTGAGCCAGTTTATAGAATTATTAGCAATTACTCTGTCTGTGATTACAATATTTCACGGTATCTAAAAACAGGGAAAAAACAGTTTCAAAGAAGTCAACTGTGGTTATGTTGGCACATCAGGGAAATGTATTGCTGGACTCTGGGACATCCTCAGTACTTGTAAACATCTCTCTGCTCTTCCAAAATATTTTATTTTTCTTCCCTATAAGCTGAAACAGGCAGATAAACACACCTTGTTTGGATCTCTTATTTTTTTTCCTCTGCAGGGCTGAGTAGATTTTCACACCCCCAAAATCCCTATTGAGTCAGGGGTTTGTTTCTCAGGGAACAGATTTTAGTATGTCTTGGTTTTGTCCACATGTTCCAAATAGATTTGCTCAGCAGCAGAAAAGATGGCTTTTAAAAATTACTTCAAGGAAATGTGAATTTGGAGAAGACTTTTGACCACTGTCGAAACCAGGGTGAGATGAAAAGTGAAAGTGTTTGGGACGTGCTGTAAAGTATAAATCCTTACTCCAGGTCTCTGAAACAGCAGCAGAAGGGTTTGATTTATGATGGGATCCTATTAACAAATGCCTCACCTCATGGAAGAGCTTAACTCCAGGCTTCAGAATTTCTAAAAGTCCACTTCTGCAGTGCCTCCAGTTCTGATTTCACTCTCTGGTGTAGTTGCCAGGCTCTGTGAGTGTGACCTGCTGGTGGCACAGTGTGATGTCAACTGCTGCTGTGACCCCGACTGCAGCGCCGAGGACTTCAGCCTCTTCACCACCTGCTCAGTCCCCGTGGTCACGTGAGTGCAGAAATAACCAGAAAGCACAAAATCGTTGTTCCTTTGCTGCCTGCCCTTGTCAGGCTCTGTCCTCTCCTCTCGCCAATTCCCACCCCTCCCTGCTGCCATCCTGACCCCCCTCTCACCTCTCACCAGTCCCTCCTGCACTCTGGCTCCAGTATTTTGTTCCTCCCACCCAATTCTCTCCCACTCACTCCCTCTTTTCTCCTGCTCCCTGCTCCCCTCCTGTTTCACTGTGCTCCTGTCTGTGGGCACTTAGGTGCTGATGCTTTTTTGGGGGGGAGAATGATGCATCTTTAGACTTCCATCACTGCAGTGTCTGGAACTTAAGAAAACTGATTCCACAGGAGCAATCTGGCCACTTCTGTAGATCACCAGCAATTTACCAGTAACCTCTTTGATCATATTTGTGATACCAGCTACACACTTGATCAATTCACATCTTGTTAAAATACTGTGAGCATTTTTCTGGCCCTTATTTTACACGTCACCATCCCAACCTGCTCCCCTGCTGCCACTTCACAAACACTAAAATGTAACATTAGACCAATAAATTAAAGGCAAGAGTTGTTTCTTTGCTATTTAGTTCATCTGAAAACACCTCCACCCATTTTCATCTCCTCAAAAAGGAGTTAAGAAAGCTCACTTCAAAAATCATAATGTGCAAAAAATCTCTTGGTGACGTCTCAGAACAATAAGTGCAGCTTTTCAACCCACCTTCTGTATAAATTATGCCAATCTGAGCACTGGGGTTTATTCTTGGTGCTTTGAAATTCGAATTAGCAGTCATGCCAGACTGTGGTTTCTTATTGTTCTGGTTCACAAAGACTCCTGCTCCCCATTTAGAGATATTTATATAGATCAGAAAGGTCTAATCAACGCCCTCCTGAGTGACACTTTAATTGCCTCGGGTGACTGTGCTGCCTTTGTCAGCTAGAAATGCCAAAAAATGAAATTGTGTTCCTTTGCCCAAATTCTTTTGTGTGAAAGGTTTATTTTGCGTGAAAATCCAGGGGATTTTCAGTGTTTGCAGGTGTTGTGGGTCTCATTATTTACATCAGGGTTTACCTGCATTTGCACATTTGTGTTATTTTGACTGATCCCAAGGCAGAGGCCGTGAGGTCTCTGAAACAGCAGCAGAAGGGTTTGATTTATGATGGGATCCTATTAACAAATGCCTCACCTCATGGAAGAGCTTAACTCCAGGCTTCAGAATTTCTAAAGTCATTTCACTTCTCCAGTGCCTGTCCTTAGCTGCTCTGTCCTGCTAAAAAACAGTTTCACAGGAACCATCAGCTTGTGTTTGTAGCATGTAGGACACACCAGTGCTCCCAGGGTCTGAACTGGGACATTCTCCTGCAGTTCTGGGCTGTTGATGAGCCCTGGCACAGCCTGAAACACTTTTCCAAGACAGGCTGGGTTATTTCACCTCCTGTTCCTCACTCTGCATTCCAAGTAGGAATTTTTCCCATTCCCTGCCCAAAATGAATATTATTCCAATACCCACTAAACTGACCTGTTTTCCTGCTCTGACATCCCACTTGGGCTGTAGAAATGAAAGTGCTGCTGAGCTCTGTGTGGCCTCTGGTGCAGCCCTGCATTTTTGGGGCCTCAACCATCTGGGTGCCACCCAATTTGGCATTTTCTCTCTCATATTGTCACTGGTTTTCCCTCCCCTGGTCTCTTCCTTATCTTCCTTCATGTTATTGCTCACATTTTCTTCTGCTGAATAAAACATGTGGGAGAATTCCTTATTATTTATTATTAAGCACAGAGTATAAAACAATAGGAGCCTTTTAAGGATGCACAATTCTACAAATTGTGTTAAACCCAGTAATTTCATGGGGTTTTTTTATTTTTCTGGTGCTGCCACAGTACATGAAAAGACCTTTAAAATCTGATCAACACTAACTTTTAGTGGATCATTCCTTTATTTTTATTCTTTGCAGAGGTGACAGCCGGCTGTGCAGTCAGAAAGCTGCTGTGTATTCTCTGGATGTTGAAGCAAATCCACCAGAAAGGATATTTAAATTGGTTGACCAAGTGAATCCCAGCATTTTCTGCATTCATGCTACAAACTGTAAGTAGAGTTGTAGGCAATATTAAACATTGTGGTGTTGTTTTTTGTAAGCTCTTTTAGCACCAGAAAAAGACTAAATTTAAAACTATTTTTATTTTATTAAACCTCTCAGGAATATAGTAATTCTGTCTGCTCACTGTCCTTATGTTGTGATCCTTTCACTTGTGAGAACACAGAATTAAACATCTGGTACTCTTGGTCTTCTCTGTTGGAAAAAACAAATATAGTTTGTTGTTGTGGTTTTTTTTTTCTGATAAATAATTTAGCATTCTAAATAAATCATGTTTAAAGTTGTCTCATTGCTACTAAATATTGTTTCTGTATCATTTTTTTTGTCCTTAAAGTTATCTCATTCTTTTAATATTTTGACAGATAAACAAGCCCTGTACCTCAAATCCCCTGAAATCCCAACTCCAGAAAATTTTGATCGGTTGCTTGACAAATTTGGAGGTGCTACTTTCAGTGCTGAGCCTGACAGCTGGAATTTGGATACAGATCCTCAAAATCCCCCTGATGCAAATGAAACTGAAACTTCCAGATATGAGGTAAATTATCTCTGATTCAGTAGGAGGTAAATTATATTTCATGCAATTAGTATTAGATTGCTCCAGAAAGAATAAATCAGCATTGTTTGCATCTGCTTTTAAATAATGCAGTTCTGCTGGAAGAGGCAAAATTTATATTGGTCTTTACATACAGAAATGTAAAAAGAAGAAGTGTAGTATTTTATGTTTAGTTACTTAAAAAGTGAACTCGATTTTTGAGATATTTTTAAAATAAGTCACTTTTTTTGCTATTTTTGACATAAAGCTGTAGCGGTGGCTGAAGAATCGCTGCAGAAAGTAGTATTGAGAGATACTATGGAAATAAGTACTGCTTTTATTTATATTTATTGTTAATAAAAGTGCTCTGAAACTTTCCATGGGCTGAAGCACACCTGTGTACCTGACTGTGGTTTTTATTTGGCAGTATGGGGTTCCTGTGCAGACAGAGGATGCATTTCTAAGGCTGCCAAGTCCTGTTGTCTCTTCTTGGTGCTCTGATGCAAATCCTGCAGGTTGGAAAATGCACTTGTATCCCAACTTTTTTGCTTTTTAGTATAGATTAGTCAGTCAGAAAGCTGGCACACTCCCCCTGGAGAATTCAGCTAAAGGTTCATGAGCAGATGATTTTCAAATTGCTTCTGTTTCTCTGTTTTGTTTGGTTTTTTAAAGACATAGAATGCAAATTGTGTTGCATCTCTGTTAAACGTTCAAAGTGAGATATGTAAATCCCTGAGAATCTGGTTAATGGCTTGTTTTTCCAACAATAAAACGTCCTGTTTGGCATAATTGGTTCAATCGAACAGCACAAGGGTGACACCCTGAGGGAGGAGAGGTTTACACCAAGCCAGCCCTGCCTGGGCAGCCTTTGGCAGCTTCCCTTTCAACAGGGGTTCCTCTCACAAATCAAATTTGCAGGCTGAGCTCTACATTTTAACCTTTCACAAAATTTCCTGAAAATCTGCAGAGGTGGAGGTGGGGGAAAAAAAAGCCACAACCAAACCCACACCTGCATTTTCCAAACCCTGCTGTCATGATTAAATGTGGTCTCATAACATGGTGGTGGTGATTACAGGACTGAAGTCTCTTGTGAAAGAAAATAGATCTTACTAAGAGATTCAAAAATTAAGTAATTTTCATGAAGCTTTTTCTACTTGTTAAGAAGAAATATTTTGTCTCATAGCATTTTTTGAGAATATAAGAAAGTTTCATTCTTCATAGCTCACCTAAAACCTTATCTGCAATAGAGATGACATTTACTTTCAATTTTGCTCATACCTAAGGTTCTTATATTATTTTTCATTTATGCTTTTCATAATTGCTCTTTCATTTCCTCCAGTAATACTTGGTGATTTCTTTTCCCCCCAGGGTTTTTAGTAAACCAAGCCACAAAATGCATTAGATCAGTAAGTGTGGAAAAATGTGACAGCATTCAAGCACTTAGCATGTTGTTTTATATCAACTCCAGCATTTTGGCAGTAAGTATGATGTGAAACAATCATATAGCTGAAATATTCATATTTTATATCTTTTTGCATCTGCAGAATGAAGTAACTTCTCTTTGCTGAGGGATGTGGTGTTTTATTTCAAATTTAAAATTGTGAGTTGGGAAGAAACATCATCCTATACAGCAGACTTTTATACAGAAAGCCTTTGGGAATGTTTCAAGCTTTGGTAACAGAAGCATTTGGTGTTCTCTGCTTAGCCAAATATAAATAATATAGTCAAAGATAAAGTAAAAAATAATAGTTCTGAAGAGCCAAGGTCGTGTCACTGAGCTAATGCAGTTTCATGTTTCTGTGCATGTTCAGGCTTTTCCAAGAAGCCCATTTACCAGAACACATAATTCTAAGAAATCTGAGTTTTAAAGAGTTGGTAAAAGTTTGTTCTGAAAGAAGAACCTGTCAGGTTTAATCCTTTGCATCTGCTCTTTTCCTGCAAGCCTCAGTTTTTGATAGTGGGGGAATCCACAGCCTTCTTTATGTTCCCAAAAGACATGACTGAGAGCAAGTTTCTTTGGATCCTGCCTACTAAAATCCAGTCTGGGGTTACTTTTAAAAGCTTTGCCTACTTTTTCATCCCTTTCTGACCTAGGGGATGATGTCTTATGTATAAATAAATCCCACGTAAGGATATTCAGGAAGACAAAGAAATCACTCATGAAAAAATGAAACTGAAATACATCATACCTTAACCTGCTGGCTCCTTCCAGAAGCTGAAGGTCATTAAGAAACAGCAACCTCTTCACCATTAAAATTGTTTTAATTTATGCAATTATTTAAATTAATTTAATGAGCAATGAGCCCTTCTAGGCTGCTTACAGCTTCCAAAGCTCCCAAAGGCAAGGAAAGTCCAGTGAGCAGCTCACACCCTCACAGGTGGGATCATTCTCCCGTTCAGGATCTCGTTGAAATCAGCCAAGGATTGCTCCCAGAAGCTGCCTTTTGATCCTCCTGCTGTGTAGGAAGTGGAGAAAACACTGCCTCAAAAGGGCTTTGAGTGTCTCCATGTCCTCCCAAAATTAGTTCTTGTTGTCTGCAGGACCAGGAAAGAACAAGAGTGGCTCAGGCCAGGCTCCAGCAGCTGAGTGGGTTTGACTTTAAAGATGAATTCCCTTTCCTGACTGGAAAAGTCCACATGTGCTGCTTGCCAGGGCTATGGCTGAGCTCAGCAGAGGTCAGAGCTCTGCCCAGAGCACGCTGGATGTCAGGAAGGATCAGATGCAGGAACTGGGGAAGGCTGAGCAGCTGCTGGAGATGCTCTGTGGGAAGGTTCCCTTCCCAAAGGGAGCTGGAGGTGGGATGTGACAGCAGAAAAGCAATGTCGGTGGGGACAGAGTGGTCACAGGGCAGAGCAGGAGCTCTCCCGGTGCCAGCAGGTGGAGCTGCCGGCAAAAAAAACACAAACCAGTTACCGAGGGAACCTTACTGGGAGCCCTGGGACAGCGGGTCCTACAGGAAGCCCCATCCCCAGGAGCCCATGCTCCCTGTCAGCATGGGCTGCTGGAGTGAGAACAACGTCTTGGGAATTGTTTCAGATAATCCCTGCTCTCTGCCCTGGCCTGACCAGCAGATCAGGGGGCGTTGGGGTTTCTTGGAATGCCCCAGCAGGATTCTCACAGTGGTGCTTCACACCAGGCTTGGTGGGGAGTCTGTAGTTGCCAAAGCAACAAGCTGATCCTGCCTTTCCTGCCTCCCTGCCAGGGGGAAGCTGAGGCAGTGGGAGGCAGCAGTGCTGTCTGCCAGTGACCAGAGACATCATCCATCACCCCAGTCATGGATAAACAGAACTTTAGGAGTGGGGCTCATTCCTTGTATCCCTGTCAGAAATAGCACCATTCCCTAAAGGATGATTCCAATCTTGACAAGGATCTTTATTCATCCAGCTCATTCTGATGGCTGAGCTGTATCTTGAGATGATAAATGTGTGACAAACTGTACCTGCAGCACCTTCAGGGCTCCAGCTCCCAGGAATGTGTTCCCTGCTGGGACAGCAGATGAGTCGCTGCTCTCAGTATCCCATCAGAATTCTGCAGAATTGCTGCATGAGCAGAGTCCAATCCTTGATCCCTTCCCAAAGACATGACTCAAACATTCATTGGAAAGTCCGAAAAATAAAACCTTCAACAAAATGATGCTCCTTGGGAGTATTTTACAGGCCAGAGTGATGACCTTGGTCTGACATTTCTGCCTTTCCATGAAATATTTTTGGTGGAAATTTTCCAGTGGGGCAACACATATCCATGTGCTGGATAACAAGAGAGGTACTTGCTTCTCCTTTATTCATTTAGAGACCATGAAACTGTGGCATTCTTACCATCAGAACAAAAGGACAACAAAAGCTCCTCATTTCTTTGGGAAGCACAGCCTGGCAGGTTTCCTAAACTGGTGGTTTCTGAATAATTCCAAGAGTGAGAGGAAGGAGGGGATTGGATTGTGGCAGTTCTTGTCACACTTCCTGGATCCTCTGGTGTAAATCCAATTAACTCCATAACATAAAAGTTATTGTTATGGGAAAGAGTTAAATAGACAAAGCCTTACCTGCTTTACTTGACTGTTACTTGCAATAGGTCAGACCTTTGCTACTGCTTTAATTTGTCCTTTTATTCTCCCCCAGGTGCCCAAATCAAGTCAGATGGTAAGTATCCTTCTAAATTAGTTGGAAGAGCTGTGGGCAAAATTCTTATTAAGTTATAGTCAGTGGGAATTTTTCACTGATTGATCAAATCTTTACATTAAAAAAATTACATCATTTGCTATCAGTAATGATACTTAGCGACTCCAAGATAAAATGCTGCATGCAAACATTCAAGCCTGATACATTCCTTGCATATAAAACTCTCTCTTTTCAAATAAATCTCTTTATTTACTGAAAACCAGACCACTTGGTTGAGCTTCAGCAACACAGCAGTTGTTCAGAGAATTACTGAGTGCTGTTGCTGTGGCACAGAACTGGAAAGGTCACAAATATAATAACACAGGAAGAGGCAAAATTAATTATACCCAGTGTTCAGAGCTGACATGAGTCTGTTTTTCAGGTGAATATCACTGTCCAGTCCATAGTTGTCCAGTCTCTGGATGGAACAAGGACTTTACTGAACAGCAACGATGTCCTGAGGCTCCCCATGGTTTTGGATGAGCTGTGCATCAACGCAGTTCTCAGGGTAGGTCTGGCAGCCTTTTCCTCCTCAGAGCTGATGGAAAGCACCTGAGCATCAAAATCACTTCTGATTTCCAAAGTGCAAAACTGTCAGGAAGGCCTTGCAGTTTCCATATATTATGATATCTCCAAAGCAAATGTCACAGGGGAAGCACCAATTTTAGATTAAAAAAAAGTAGTTTTGCAACAAAATAATAACTCTGTGCAATATAACATGGAGCCAGGCTGAAATCCTGGTGTATGTGGCAAAACAGACAAGGACATGAGTTTAGAATTTACTTTATGCTTGGGAGAAGATGATTTCAGGCACACTAATGAGAGAGAGGAGTAGATGCTGCACATCACCTTTTAATTTTAAAGTAGATGAACATTTTGTCTGTGCTTAGGTTTATCAAGAACTCTCTACAGGATATAATTCATCCCCACCCTGGAGTTGAGTTTCTTAAGCAAGCAAGAAAGAAAATACTTGCGTGGTTTTAATTTTTTTTTTCCTAGTTTCTCTTATGCATTTATTCAAACTAATATCTAAAACGTTTAATTTTCAGGTGAATTATCACATTACCCACACAGACACAGGAGAAATAATAGAAGCAGCTGCTGCTTTTGTCTTGGGGGCAATTAGCAAAGAAGCACTTTCAATAGAGCAGAGCTTCGAAATCAGCTTCACTCAGGTAACTGTGGAGATGTCACGGGTGACTTGGTGAAAGACATTTAATTACAAAACTTATTAAACTTGAATCAGAGCAATTGTTAGCAGCAAGGTAAAATGAACCTGCCCTGGGTACCCAGGTGAGGTAGCATTTCAGAGCTGGGCAATAAAGGCCTCCAAAATGTCACATTTACGAGCCCCAGCTTGTGGCTCGTAAAAAAAATACAGTCTTGCCATCATCATTCGAGGCAGGTCATAATCCGAAAATAACTGAAATATTTCTGTGTTTTCCAACCACTTCAGTGCAGGATAAGAACTAATAATCTCTGTTTGCATTGCAGGAAAATGCACAGCCAGTTCCTCTCAGTGGCAATCCTGGTTATGTTGTTGGGCTGCCTGTCAGAGCAGGATTCCGGCCTCAAGGATATCCTTTCCCTGTTGGATTCCTGTTTGCTGCACTTGCTCTGGTCCATCTTCACATGGACATCTATGAAATGCATCTGTTCTCTACCAAAAATAAAAATGTGCTTTTCTGGCTATGTTTTAGGAGGGAATGACTCAGTCCTGACTGCAATCTCCTGGGACTGTGTAGTGAGGTACATTTATCCCTTCATTGCACACCCTGGTGCTTTTTCACACTGTGAGAGGAGTCTTGAGCCATTATAGCATTTGCAGCTATATTTTAAGGATATGATTAAGGATTCTTTTTTTGTCCCGATATCCATCAGGCATTTAATTTCCCTTAACTGTGTGTTACATCTGGCATCATTCAGAGTAGTAACAAACACAGCCAGCTCACCATTCTGCAGAGCACATCCACCCAGGACTGCCTGGCAGCACAGGGAGCCAGAGCCCCAGTGTTATTTGGTTATAACATGGTATCAGGCTGTAAGTTACGGTAAGAAGTCATTTCTTTTTTTAATTTAATGCTTTTAACCCTCTGACAACCTTTTCCCTTAGGCTCTGTTCAGGTCCTGGGCCATTCATACAGCTGGAAGAGTATTGAGAATGGTGTATTTAATTATAAAAAATGTCATTTAATTAACAGTGGCCTTTCTCTTGGAAAGATTGTGTACATTAGCAACTGTAGCCAGAAGGCTTGAACAGAGCAGAGAGCGAGGAGAAATGATGGCTGTGCCAAACCAATGGATTTTGCTGTAACTCATCTTTTTTTGTTGTTGTTTTCTGGAAGAATTACAGCAGCTATGAAATGCCAACCTTTGGCTCAGACCCTCCTGGATGTGCTGAAGGGCCAAAACTTTCCTGAGTACGTGGCCTCATTTGGGAATTCTCAAGCTCAGGATGTGCTCGACTGGGTGCCAATAATTCAACTCCACATCTCAGAGCAGGTGAAGGTTAAACCACACCCACCCCTCCACCCTCACGAGATCTGTGCCTGTGCTGCAGCATCACCTCAGCTTCACACCCTAAAAATGCAGGAACCAACTGGAGGAAAAAAAAATGGGGCTGGGAATGCAGAAATAAGCTGGAGGAAACTCATGGAATATTCACAGAGGAGGGTTTCACTTCTGCTGTAGAAGTTATTTTTAATCAAGCTGGTATCCAGGCCCCTCAGCTATGGATCAGGGAAGGATATTGGGTACAAAATGAGTTGTTTAAACTCATTTAGAGTTAGAATGTTGCTGTTCTAAGGATGAAGCACCAGAAGTGAAAGAGTGAAGGAGCAGAATCAGTGTTTCCCCTCTTACACCAGGCCAGGGTAAGACAGAGAGAATCCTCTGAAGCACAGTGTAAGATTGGGGATGGTTTCTTGCATGCTTCTGCAACTAAAGAGTGAATGGTTTCTCTAACCAGAAGTATGATAGTTCAAGAAGAAATGCATAAAAATATTTAAGATTGTAGCCTTCAAATTTCTGCCCTGGCAGAGTTCAGGATTTTGTCCTGCCCAGCAACAGTGCAGGGTCCAGCTGCTGTGGTAACTTCCCCAGTGAGGTTTCTGGGGACATTCTCCCCCTTTAATAACATGAGTAATTAATTAATGTGATGACTTCTAACACTTTGCAGAGCTCATGCCAAATACCAGTGGCACTGGGAATAGAAGTGAAGTGGACTAAGTATGGATCCCTGGTCAATCCACAAGCCAGGATAGTGAATGTTACAGCCACAGTCACCACCACCACTCTGAAGCAGGTATGTAATTAAATTACAGGATTTAAGGTAAAACAAGTGGCTTGTTTTCCTTGGGTATCAGCTGTGTGACAGTGACCCAGATAATCTATTTATCTAAAGGCAGCACTTCACCTTAGAATGTCTTACACCCAGCAGTTCTCTTCCAGCTCAAACACAACTGTGGGCTGCTTGCCAAAACACACTTCAATAAAAATCTATACATCATTTATGGAGAAAAAACCCATGGAACTGTACGAAATAAAAACCCTTTTAATAAATATAACCCAGACCAAATTAAACAATTGTACAAATAGAAGACTAAAGCTGAGTCCTGTTTGTATTTTCATTGCAGCTTCCCTCAGGAAGAGAAAGGATTATTCCTATAATGAGTTCTGTGGTTTTCACTGACATTTCTTCACCTGCAGAGCCAGGCTACAAAGCTTGGCCCACCATTAACATCAAGTTACCCTTTGATTTTTTCTATCCATTTGTCTGAGGTAAGTATGCATCAAAAAAAAAAATCTATTTCTGCTTTTTCTTATTTTTAGTCTATTGTTTATCCTGTGACTGTGATGGGCCATCACTTTTTTGTAAGTTGTAGATACTGGGCTAAAATTGGCCAAGAGAGGAAGGGTGAGACCTTTCGAGGGTTCTCAGAAGATTTAAGGCAAAAAAACCCCATGAAGTGGAAAGTACCCAATTCTAACCCTGCAGAGAGGACAAAGGCTGCAGTTTGAACTTGCTGGTGGCTCTGGCTCTGGACCAGTCACAGCCACCACCCCTCCAGCACATGGGATCCAGCCCCAGCCTGCCCAGCAGAGGCAGAAAGGGAAGGGAAGAGCACAGAGACATGCAGGGAAAGCAGGTTCATTATCCTAAATTGCTAATTAAGCTCATCATGTGCTATTAGATAAGGCCTCTGCTTTATCTCCTGGCATAGATGAATAAGCCACATATTTCTGGCTATTTTTCCCACGCCACTAATTAATTACCTGCCTTTAAAAATCTGAACAGTTGAGTTGTGCTTTCAGCAAAGCTCAGTGACCCTTCCAGCTGAGCGGGGCTGAAATCCATTGGGCACCTGCTGCAGTCACCAGCTCTCAGAATTCCCACTTCTTAAATCTCACTCTTCAGCTCTCAAACAGCCTCTCCACAGGGACTCTCTAGTACCTGAAAAAATTCAAACACCAGCCTGGCCCTTTAGAATTTGCTTTTTCATGGCTTTTCAGGAGTCTGACTGTTCCCAGCAGCGCACTCACCTACATCTGTTCTTACATATTGCAGTTCTTTTAATACGTGGATTTACGAGCTGTGGATACAAAAGAACTTTGCAGCCCCATGGGCTGTGGAGGAACAGTGAAGAGGGAAGAAGAGATGAGGGAATGCAGTATCAGAGCTGGGATCTGCTGCTGGAACAAGGCATTGTTTGACGTAGGATGGCACATGTTTGCCTCTATTTTGGGGCTGATTTCTTTGTCAGGGAAAGGAGCGGTGTGTTGGTGTTTCTGAAATGAATGTTATATAAATAACAAAGTGGCACAAGCAGCAACAGAAATGAGGAAATCACCAACAGTATGAAAAGAATGGCTGGCAAAGAGATGTATTGATGGTTAACAGGCAGCTGGTGGAGAAGAAATGACCTTTTCAGCCTGGGTTCTTATCATTTGTACTGCAAGTTTGGTGCAAACAAAGAACGTTATCACAAAAAAAAGTGAAATTTTTTAAAAGAAGTGGTACTTTTCTGGATGTATAGCTTGTAAAGATGTGTCTTTATTAAATTATTTCGCAATTTTGTCTGTACAACTGTACAAGAAAGGAAAAATACTCTTTACAGGGACTGTGTGTGATTAATTTTCCAGTAGAACTATTTTTGCCATCCCAAGGTCTGATCAAAGAGGGGTCAAATAGAAAACATTTATAGAAAACACAATACAAGAGGAAGCAAAGAGACAGAAAAACCTTTCAGGTTAAGCTGGCAGATTCCAACACTGCAATCTTCAAGCAGAATTCCCACCTTGGAAAACTCCTATTTTTGCTGGCTGAGGAGTCCATGCTGTTTCAATATGTTGTTCAGCCTCTCGATTTCTTGCTCCTGTAGGAGACAAAATTCAAACCATGAACAGCCTTCAAAGAGCTTCCCAGGTTCCCACAGATGTTCCCACTGCTATGAAGTATCTCCTGCTGCAGGAAAACAGCACAACCTGGCCAAAAGAAATAGGACAGAGGTAGGGACATCATTCCTTTGAGGAGGAACAGCCCAGGGAGGCACAGGCAGGGCTGTCACCCCACACTTTTTGATGAGGAAACCAAGCCAACAGTGCCAACCTTGCACAAGGATCCCCAGCAGCAGCTAAACCCAAATTAAAAGTGTTTTTTTTTTTACCTTCTCCACACAGCTGTGTTCCAGTTGTTCCACCCTGGTGGCAAGTTTCAGGTTTGCTTGCTTTAACTTGGACACTTGTTGTTCCGAGCGGGTCTTCACCGATAGAATTATTCCTGTGAAACAATTCACAGTGGGTTTGCTTTACATTGTAAAACAGCCACGAGCAGGAGTCCACAGCACACAGGCTCTGTGCTCAAGGAGTTAAACGTGTTCCTCTCCAGCTCAGCTTCTGTCATCTTCAACCACCCTTCCCAAGTGCTTTTCTTAATGAGGAAGGGTTTTAAATCAGCCACCGGAGGGATTCGGATACCGATACTCTGCTGGGGAGAGGCAGCCTGGTCTCAGAGCTGAATTAATCACTCTGACTGTCACTCAAATCCTGAATCTGAATCTGCTCCCTTGGCAGAGCCCTGGGGTGCAGCTGGGGCAGCTTTGCTGTGTTGTAGCAGCTTTAGGTGTGACAGCAGAGCAAGGCCTGGGCCACAGGGCTCCTCCACTCCCTGGGCCTGGCAGAACAGGACCTGGCACATCCTCAGGTGCACAGGGCTTTGGCTTCACCTTGCACAGCTGCACTGAGAGCAGGCAGTGTCCCCTCACGGCAGAGGTGTCACTTCTCTACAAGCACCGTTAGGTGATTCCATGTGAACTCAGCACCCCCCCCACTGAAGGCATTTTCTCCCTGCAGAAATAAAACAAAGCAGCTCGATGAGAGCATGAAGAACATCACGTTCTCCGTCCTGACTCAGCTCTGGATCATGGCTGATTCCAGTGCTCCAGGCACCGGTTTGGGCTCTGGGGGTTCAGTTCTCCGAGGACAAAGGAACTCCCGCTGCTCATTGGCATTGATAACATCGACAGGAACCGTGCCCAGGCACTGACACCCAACACCCCGGTGTGGGGCAGGTTCTCTTTGTCCCTTCTTGCTGCAAGCAGGTGGACATTGCATAAAGCTTGGCAGGGAGCCTGGAGCACCCAAGGATAAGGGGATTTACTTGGAATTGCAGCCCCAGGTTTCTGCTGTAAAACGAGGCTCCTGTGGCTCCCACGGCCGCACACAAATCCGGTTTCTCTCTGACTTTCACTCTGAACTAAGGAAAGCCACAAGCTGCTCTCACATCTCTCTTCTCTCTGGCTGCAGCTGCCGACCAGGCACCTTCTCCCCCATTGAAAGGGGCTGAGGGCAATGGGCACAGCCCCAGCAGTCCCCTCCTCTGATCCCAGCTGTGTCAGATACAGAGCACCCACCAAAAGCGAGCACATAGGCACAGGACAGAGCTTGAGCTGAGGTTTCATGCAGGAATTTGAGATCATCTCATTGCCATATTTTTTGGAATACCAGAATTTCTTCCCCAAGAAGGAAGAAAATGTTTGCAGCTACACTTGTTTCAGATGTGTCCGAATTTACATCTATTTGCAACGCTTACAACAGTGAAATCACTAAAGTCTGATTTGGGGACATTTTCTCTTTCTATGGCAAACCCTTCGAATTCAAACAAGAATAGATCTACAGTGAGATCAGGACATTCCCTGCAGCATCCCTGGAGGGGACGATGGAGTCACAGCAGAACAGAGCATTCAAACCTACTCTGCTGTAGCAGCAGATTCAGGAAGACAGGGGCTCCCCTACCAAAAGGATCCTACAATGGAAATTCAGAACATGAGCCATCCCTCTCCAGGAGAAGGGTGCAGAACAGATTATGGGGTTTTTTAGGGATAATGTGCCTGGCTGCCGTGCACCCAAGGCATTGCACCAACACAAGCAGCAGATTATTGCTGCTCCAAAGAAACTGCAGCCTGATTAAAGCCATATTCCAGCCTGGAAAATGGGTGTAACTCTGAGGTTGCTGGGAAAGCAAGACCCCTGGGCTTGAGTTTGAGAAGGGAACAAAGCCCAGATAATTCAGGGAAGTCTGGCAAATCCATGCACCCACCATTGATGATCCGGGCCACCCTCCAGAGCCGCAGGAGGATCAGGAGCCCCACAGCCTCAAACTCGTGCTCCCGGAAGATGAGGACGATGTCAAGGATGAAGGACACGACGACAACGATCCCGTCCAGCACCTCGAACTTGTGGTGGAAGAACTCCCGGCGGTAGACAAAGATTTTAAACGCCACCTCAACCAGGAAGATGGTTAAAATGGACAGGGAGAGGTAGTGGAAAACCTGGGGAAAAAGCACAAGTTTAAGGCAGGAAGCCCCACAGAGTGCGCACAGGCTGGAAAACCTCTGCTGCTTGAGGGGACCTCTGGTTTGGCTCTACAAGAAGGGCTGAGGACTTTCCTTCTGTGACCACCAGCTCAGCAAGGTTGGAAGTCCAGATCCTGCCTTGTCTAGCCTATCCAGGGGGCTTTGAGCCACCAAAGGGAGGGAACTGCTGTTCATGTTGACATTTCCCCACATTTTACCTTTGGGGTTATATTATATTTGTCTGGAACGATGATTTTCAAATCCATAAGCAATTCCCCGAGAACCAACAAGGCATCCAGGATCACCAAGCAGACAACCCCGACCTGTTGGAAGAGAAGAACTGACATGAATCCCCTTCCCAGCACAGAGAGAGGAGCAAGAGGAGCCAATGTTGCCTTTCAGCTAAACACACCCCAATGCCTACAGCCCTGATTTGGCTGGTTGTGTTTCATGGAGCTTTCCATTGCTCCCACACAGGACTCCCACTCCTGCTGCCCTGAATGGTTATTCCACAGGGAACCACCTGGCTCCCCACCAGACCCCACTTGGCGTAGGGGGCTTGGGGAGCTGCAGGAGAGCACGTGCCAGAGCTGTGTGATTGTGCACTGGGGCTTGTCTCCTCTCAGGAAACCTCTGCACCTGCAGCAGTGGCTCCGTTCCGAGCAGCTCAGCTCAGCTGAGAAGCAGCAGCCACTCTTGCAGCACCCTGGGGGCTCACGAACTCAGAGCTGCTCCCTGAGCTCCGTCCCACGGCAGCTCTGCTGCCAGAAACCCTTGGCCTGGGTTTGTTCTGCCTCACCTGAAACCTGTGGGAGCTGAAGAGCTTTTTCATCATGTACTGGAAGGAGATTTGTCTCCTGGGAGGCTCCAGCTTGATCTCCGAGTCCGGCTGCTTCTCCCCAACCTCCTCCTCCTCCTCCCATTTCCGATAGTCGTTGCTCCATTGCACGGGGTCGTCGCCCACCACCGTGAAGTGCTTCAGGTACCTGGACATGGCTCTGGATCAGGCTGGCATCACCCTGCCAACGTGAGGGACAAGAGCAGAGTGTCACCTCCCCGTTTGGGGCTTACCAAGGATACCAAATCTTCCTCGTTTCACCCAGCGAGGGTGACAAGAGCGTGACGTTCCGACACGGCTGGCTGGGCCCTGTGACGGGAAGTTGCTTCATGGTGGTACCGCTGGTTTTGCATCACCTCCCCCGGCACCACGCGGAGCCCCCGCTTCCTTCCCCAGCCCTGTCTGCTCCCCGCTGTGCTGCTCTACAACCAGGAACTTCCTCACAAGGTATTTCCAAACTTCTCCAAACAAAGCATTGATTACAGGAGCAAAAAGCTTCAGCCCTTATCTGGCACCTCGTGATGGAGGTGGGGGCAGCTGCCCTTGTGTTTCTAACACTGACCCATGGAAGGTGTTGGTCAAGCTGACCCCAGCATCCTTACCCTCTGGCCACACTGCTAAGATGAGGAACAGCTGTAATTTCTCTCCATTAACATCAACGACACCCTGTTATTTCAGCCTTTGAAGGCAAATTAAGCAGGTGATGCCCACATTCCAACCTGGCAGGTGGGTGACATTGTCCTCCCCATGCAGAGCTGACCTCACCCTCGCGTATCCCGGCTCTAGCCCATTCCCGCGGGCACCCAGCGAGGGGCAGGACCATCAAACCAAACTCCTGATTAAGGCCACACTCCAGCAATGAAAACCATATGGGTGAAATTCCGAGTTCGCTGGAAGAGCAAGACCCGGGGGCCTCCGGATGGGCTGTGCGGCTGCAGGAGAGGCTCTCGTGTTCTTATCGCAAGTCCCCCAGGCTCCCTTCCTCTTTGG
>VZTZ01006174.1:558140-577433 GCA_013400955.1 Drymodes brunneopygia
CCGGCCCGGCTCCGCCTCCCCCCGGCCAGGGGCGGCCCCGGCCCAGCCCCGCCGCCTCCTCCCCACCGCGCCCCGGGAAACTTCAGCGGGTCCCCGAGCCAGGCCCCCCTAACATCCCCGATGGCCCCGCTCCCACATTTCCCATTTCAGCAGCCTTTATTTCCCGGGCTGCCCGCGGTTCGTCCCTCCGCGGGAGCTGCCGGAACAGAACACGCCCGATGGAGTTCAAACTTTTTTTCTCATTGTTTTTAAACTTTTTCCCCCATCACCCGAAACAACGAGCAAAGATCCAGGAGAGTCGTGAGCTTAAATTGTGACTGCCGAGCCCAGAGAGGGCTGCTGAGCACAGACACAGATTAGTCTCATGGAATCTGTGGAGGTCCAGGGATCAGTATGGGCTGTAAAATCTAGGAATCAGGNGATAGTCGTTGCTCCATTGCACGGGGTCGTCGCCCACCACCGTGAAGTGCTTCAGGTACCTGGACATGGCTCTGGATCAGGCTGGCATCACCCTGCCAACGTGAGGGACAAGAGCAGAGTGTCACCTCCCCGTTTGGGGCTTACCAAGGATACCAAATCTTCCTCGTTTCACCCAGCGAGGGTGACAAGAGCGTGACGTTCCGACACGGCTGGCTGGGCCCTGTGACGGGAAGTTGCTTCATGGTGGTACCGCTGGTTTTGCATCACCTCCCCCGGCACCACGCGGAGCCCCCGCTGCCCTCCCCAGCCCTGTCTGCTCCCCACTGTGCTGCTCTACAACCAGGAACTTCCTCACAAGGTATTTCCAAACTTCTCCAAACAAAGCATTGATTACAGGAGCAAAAAGCTTCAGCCCTTATCTGGCACCTCGTGATGGAGGTGGGGGCAGCTGCCCTTGTGTTTCTAACACTGACCCATGGAAGGTGTTGGTCAAGCTGACCCCAGCATCCTCACCCTCTGGCCACACTGCTAAGATGAGGAACAGCTGTAATTTCTCTCCATTAACATCAACGACACCCTGTTATTTCAGCCTTTGAAGGCAAATTAAGCAGGTGATGCCCACATTCCAACCTGGCAGGTGGGTGACATTGTCCTCCCCATGCAGAGCTGACCTCACCCTCGCGTATCCCGGCTCTAGCCCATTCCCGCGGGCACCCAGCGAGGGGCAGGACCATCAAACCAAACTCCTGATTAAGGCCACACTCCAGCAATGAAAACCATATGGGTGAAATTCCGAGTTCGCTGGAAGAGCAAGACCCGGGGGCCTCCGGATGGGCTGTGCGGCTGCAGGAGAGGCTCTCGTGTTCTTATCGCAAGTCCCCCAGGCTCCCTTCCTCTTTGGCCAGCCCAACGAGGCCGTCTGGCCCACAAACCCTCCGAGATGCGCTCCTGCCGCCTGCCCGTCCCCGTTCCGCTCTGCGGGTACCCGTCCTTGCCCTTAGCCGCCCGGGGAGCTCAGCACAAGCCTCCCTTGGCTCGCCGGTGCCACCACAAGTCCGCCCATGCCCATGGGCTGCCCGCCCTCCCCTCGGCTCCCCGGGGCCGCGGTGGGCTCCGCTCCCAGCTCCAGCCACCTCGTCACCTGCCGGGAGGATGGAGCTGGTCCCACGGTGCCGTCACAGGGGCAGCACCTTCGTTCTCCGCCACCGGGCGCCGAGCGGAGCCCGCAGGGAGCGGCCCCGGGCATCGAGCCCCCGGCCCCGTGCGGGACGGCCTCGGGGCTGCCGCGGGGCCCGGAGCCGCCGGCGGATGGAGCATCCAGGACCCCGCGGGTCCCCAACCTTCCCGTCCCNTTTAAACTTTTTCCCCCATCACCCGAAACAACGAGCAAAGATCCAGGAGAGTCGTGAGCTTAAATTGTGACTGCCGAGCCCAGAGAGGGCTGCTGAGCACAGACACAGATTAGTCTCATGGAATCTGTGGAGGTCCAGGGATCAGTATGGGCTGTAAAATCTAGGAATCAGGCCTGGATTAACCTACCTCCAATTATAGGCTCGTGTTTTGTCAGAGGCCTCTTTATGTTTAGGGCTCCCCTCCATCTCTCAAACACAAGCTGGTTTGGGAAATCCTGAGAAAAAGTTCAGCTGTGGAAAGCACTGGGACCCTCTGTGGCACCTCTGCTGGGGCAAACTGGAAATATTTCCAATTTTCTCCAAGGAATAAACATCTCAGTTTTGCTCTTCTAAAGCCCAAAGGTGTTTCTTTCTTTGAAAGGGTTTCCTCCTAGAGAGTGATTAAAGCTTTTCCTGCAGCCTAGATATTTTCTAGCACCTCATCCCAAAGCACACATCCCTGTCCTCCTTCCCAGGGCGATGGGGAACGAGCACAGGTGACCCTCCTGGAGCTCCAAATCCCCCATCCCTCAACCATCACCCCACAACAGTGACTTACAGAGCTCTGGAGCGGGACAGCCAAGGCACAGCCCTGGACCCACGGCAGGGAGGTTTAGCCTGGGGGATTCCAGTTAATTTGGGCATTTTGGTTTCAGCTGAGTCCAGTAAACAGCAATCAGGTAATGGGGGTAGATTTGCACCTGAGAGCTCAGCAGACCCAGCCCTTTTTGGGTGAGGACTGTGGGGTTTAAGGAGAAAACCCCCACCACGAGGGACATGTATGCACAAACTCCCCGTGTTCCCCTGAGGAGGCCTGAGCTCTGCTGGGGACTAGGTTCTCATGTTCCAAGGAAAATTGATGTGTTGTTGAAATCAGCCTGACTTGGAGCTGAACACAACAACAGCTCTGACACATCCAAAAACAAACCAGGAACAGGCAAAAATGACCTGTGTGGAAAACCAGCCTTTCCACAGCTGGATGGCAAGGACAGACTTCACCTTGGAGAAACCAGAGAAACACCCCAGTGCCTCGAGGGACACCCAACACCAGAGTGCCTCAGATCTCACCACTCTTTCCAGGGCACGCTACAGGGATTGAAGAGAATTTGGATTGACTACAATTTCCTGCTACCTCCTGCTGTGGAGACCTGCGGAGACAGGCCAGTGCCCCTCCCCACCTCAATCCTTCCTTTGCAGCATCCCCAGAGCTCTGGACCAGCAGGAATCGGGGTTGGGCTGTGGGGACACAGGCCTTGGGAGGCTCATGGCTGCTCCAGCCATTCCATGTGTCAGCCAGATATTCCTACAAGAATCATTATGGACAAACAATCAGCAATCAGCATCTACTCCTCCTCTCTTCTTCCACTGATCAAAACAACCCAATCCCAACAAACGGTCATAAAATGTGCCTGAGCTTTTGATCACAGCCCACAACAGGACCAGCAGCTCTTTCCCTTCCCTTCAGTGGGACAGTACCCATCCACCTCTAGCCCGGGGAGCCTGAGGGATGACCCAGCCTCGGGGAATGCAGCCAGGCAGAGAACACAGCCCAGAATAGACACCTGTGTCACTGAAACGGTGTTTGGGGAGAGAAGAAAACAAGCCATGGAGGACAAAGGTGTGGCAGGGCCAGAGGCAGCACAGCCAGCGAGGAGGGGTGACTGTGTCCCTTCCAGAGCAGGCACATCCCAGCCAGTTCCATGTGTGTTGTCACCCACAACAGCAGTAACTCATGGGCAGGGCATTGGACAAGGAGGGAGAAAAATTACAGAGCTATAAAGGAAACCACAAGCGTGATTCAAAGGGTGAAAGTAACTTTGTGAGAGAGCCTTACCACATAATCTCTGACATCTGATCTAGCGAGCTCGGCAGAGATAGGTAGAGGTTTTTGATAAATCAACTGTAAAGGGAAGGGAAAAATGTCTTCAGAGTAGAAAAATGGCTCTGATTAAGAGAAATACATTGAAAAATAAAATCAATGGCTGGGGACTGCCCAGAAACTGCCTTTGTGACAAAAGCAAGTCCCATTCACTGTGGATATGAAGGGGAATTCAGTAGGACTCCAGGACAGTTGGGCATTCTGGTGACAAACTCATTCTCAGCGGATGCAGCAGCGCATCCTGGAGCAGGGACAGGGTAGGAACCAGGCACCTCCTGAGTGCTGAACACCCCATAGCATTTCCCACACGGCAACAAAAAGGAGGCCAGGCTGCTCCTATGGGGGCTGAGAGCAGAGTGCCCAGAGCTGGCACACACCTCACCCATCCCCACAGAGCCCCCTGCCCCATCAGCCAGCAGTGATAAAAGGGACTCAGGTTCCTCATTTCACCAGAAATTTAGTTCTCTAATTAAATACCAGAGGAAATGGGTCTGGTCTCAGCCCCAACCCTCTCAGAGCAGCACTTGCACTCAAGGCCAACCCCTCAGTGCACAGAACAATGAACAGGAGCCAAATCGAGCTTGTCCTCCCCCACCACAGCACGGCTGTGGCAAACACCAGCCCAGGACCAGTGGCCCCACGAGGTGCTGCAGGAGCTGCACCCCTCGGTGGGAGGGGCCTCTGCCTGAGGCTCCAGACCCAGAGCTAAACCCAACACTGCTGTTTAAAATCACCACTTGCAGCTCAGACAAATCCAAACCAAGAATCTGTGGGTTTCCAGAACAATTTATTTCTCTACGTCAGGCCCTTGGAGAGCAGTAGTGTATATGTTGTGATAAACCGACACGGAGAAGATTTAACAATTTCTTCATTTAATAAGTGATTTTCACTACATGGTATTGTACACTGTCATCAGTTCAAAAAAGATCAACAGTTTTTAAAAAACAAGATTCTGTGAGAGATTTATATAAACCGGTGATCAAGATCAACACCTCTGGTTGGCTTATCAAGCGAGTTCCTAGGTTTCTTTGTAGAACAAAGTCTTTATGCTGAAATGCACAAACCCCTTCCAGCAGAACCAGAGCCATTTCTGTCACTCCCAGAGCCATTTGTGTCACTGCCCCGGGACTGCTGTCTCAGCACTGGGATCTGCTCAACTGAACACACGGAAACTGTACAAAAACGTGTTCACTTTGAGAAAGGACAAGCCTTTCTGTTTGCTATTTCCAGCAGGACTTCCTTTTCTCTCCAAGAGGAAGGCGTGGATGGGAAGCCCGGCCAACTCAGCAGGGGGATTGTGTACAAACGGGTTTCTAAGCGAACTTTGGCTTCAGGAAAGAGACACAAACACTTAAAATAATGGCTTTAATTATCATTTGAAGTATACGGAGAGGGACGTGTGTCTGAATTAAATATATATCCTACCAGTGCTGCTGGCAAGGTTGAAGGTTATTCCTAAGGTCGACAGCAATAAAACTAACGTGTACATGACAAGACATTAAAAGAAAAGCAATCCCTTTAAAAACAAAATTGAACGTAAAAAAAGTTCACAGTGGTTTGTATAAACAGCATGTAATCGCTGACAGGAACAATCTCTACTCTCAGAGCACACGAGTGCCCTCTTTAGATCCTACAGAACAAGATTTACACTACTCATGGTACAGGTCCCGCCAGCCCCGTGGTTACCCGGCTGGAGGGGAGATGCTGTGGAGTGTGCGGCTGCAACACCGACAAAGGGGGACTTTCAAACTCTTTTCCTGGGAGGGAGGAAAGTCTTTCATTCGCTGTTACAACCAGCAAATGCCATTCATCATCAAATGGAAAGGAAAAACCACAAACACATTATCTATTTTTGAGCAAGCTGAACAGCACACATGACAGGTTTAAAAATGGAGGTTATAGACTATGATACAAGTCCCAACAAGGCAGTGCCAAAGTGACTATTTCTTGGCTTGTTTTGTGATCATACCCCTAGGAGGTGTTACAGGTCTGCTGGAATTGGGCTTCTTCTTCTCTGCAGGTTTCAAAATCTGAAAAGACAGAGGGGTCATTTAGCAAAAGGTTTTTTAGCTGTCTTCCAGTCAAACAGGAATTCACTGGTTAAGGCACTACACGGCTCTTCTGGACAAGTCTAGACGTGCCAGGAAATCCATGTGTTTCCTGTTCTGAGCTAGGCCAGGGCTTGGGATCAGCTGCTTCAGAGCCCACAGCAGTGGGAGCAGCTGGCAGCCAACAGCTTTGCCTGGGTGATTTAATTCCAGGATAAAACAGCTCCCACTCCACCCAGCACAGGCTTAGCACATTTTTGAAGATGTGAATGCAAGCACTACCCCATCTACATATGACAGCTGTAAAGATTTATTTGAAACAAGTGTTACTGCTGTTGAAGAGTAAAACACTGATTCAAAATAGCACTAATTTAATGTGTGACCTCACTAAATAGGAGGGGAAATCTTCAGATACTGTACCTGGAAAGAGCACATTAGTGTTTCATCCACGCTCATCATGGCACCTGCATTATCAAATTCTCCACAGTAATTTGGGGCAGAAAAGAGAGTTACCAATTGTCTTTTTGCAAAAAACTCATATCCGTCTTCAACAACCTTTAGAGACAAAAGCAGAAGTGTTAGTCTGGGCAGCTTACTCCTGACAAGGGGCAAAGCAACTTTTCCAGAGGCAGAAGCTGAAAACCTGGCTATGTTTAAGGAGCATGAATTCCAAACTTTTACACCAAAACAGGAGTATCACAAGAACCAGCTCAGCAACAGAGTCCATCAGCATTGAGAAAAAATTTGTTCAAGAGAGTCAGAGTTTACATGAAAATGTTCATTATAAGAGCTGTTTAACACTGGGACACATTCAGAGAACCTCACAGGTATTTACAACTTGGCTGGACAAGACCCTGAGCGCCTTGGGCTGCCACAGGTCTGTTCTGTGCTGGACTGGACCAGGTCCCCCAAACCTAAATTATTCTATGGTTTAATTTACAGAATGGAAATACCTGATGAGCTCTACATATGAGATCCAAATCATGTTTATGGAGAAACTTAGCAACCACTTCAGCACCAAAAGTGAAGGACACTCCTCTGTCATTTTCACCCCAGCCCAAGACGTCCTTGTCAGGGTCAGACCACAGGAGATCACACAGGAGCCCTTGGTCCGGTACATCTGTGGGGCGCATGATTCGTCTGATCTGCTCCATGGACTGCAGGTCTGGTGACAAACCTGTTCACAGGGAAGACACAGGCAGGCCTAGCTTAGTCCAGCTTTGCTCTGCAACACTGACATTCATCCAGGACAAAAATAACTTGGATTCAAAGTGATTCACCACTGCCATTTTACGTAGCTCAATGGCGACATTCACTGACGTTTTTTAAATCCAGCATTTGTTCTAAAGCGTTTGGAACAGAAGTCACTTTCCAGGAGATTTACTGGAAGCAAGATAAAGCAAGGCCATTTCCCTGTTTTACAGGATTACAATAATCTCACTAATATTTTGCAAGTGTCTGATAAAAGAGCTGTTAAATAAAAGAGGCATCAACACAGGAATCACAGGGAATGTTCACTGGGATGATCAGGCCCAGAAAGATGAAATAAAATATCAAACCAATCTTGTACCATTTTCCACTGATGTGAGTCCCTGGGCAACTGTAATGACTTGCAAGTGAAAAAACATTTAAGACGCAATCTGTATGTTATGGCCTGAAAAAGCCACATCATGTGGCATAAATCAATTTCTACAAATGAAACCCGTCAGGTCATACAGCGCTTGGAGCAACCTGACCTATGAGAGGCATCCCTGCCCACGGTGGAGGAATGACCCCTGGGGCTCATCTACTCACTGATCCCCCAGGGTGCCGTCCAATCCAAACCACTCTGATTCTGTGATAACAGGTATGTTCAGGACAGACATCAAACTCCTGGTCATCTAAGTCTAAAAAAACCCTACAAGGACTCTCTAGTCCAAAGGAGAGGCTATTAAAGGTGTCTTTTGGTGGAAAAGGAAGAGCAGATCATCATGTCTGAACTGGCTCCATGATTCACAAAACTGACACTCATCGAGTCCAGCCCTTCCTCATACACGAGTCAAGGCAGAGCGAAATCCCTAAGTTTTGAAGCTTCAGCAGTGTAAACATGAAACTGCCATGACTGAGTATTGCAGTTCCTCAAAACATCACCTCAGGAGCTGCTACTCACCGCCGTGACAGCAGAATATTTTCTCATCCACAATAGCTGCAATTGGTAAACAGTTAAAACAGTCTGTGAAGGTTTTCCACAGCTTAATATTATATCTTCTCTTACCTAGAAGAGATTGGGGAGAAAAACCCAGTCAATGCTTTTCTAACACGATACAACCAACAAGCATAGATGCCCTAAGTTTACTGAGACTTGCAAGAAGTTAGCATTAGAGCCTATACATAATTTATCTTTTCTGATACCCACTGAATTATTTAATTGTTTAAAGACAGTGGCAAAAGTCCCTCAGTGTAGCACAGCCCCAAGGACACCGTAAGTCTGTTCAACAGAACAGCATTCCATTGCTGACAACCAGGTCTCCAGTCCCAACTTTGCTTTGGAAAATTATCCCTTGGAGAATTTGATCCATTGCAGAAAATCCTGCCATTTACCATTTCTTTCAGGGGAAGATAGCAATTCTTGAAAAGCCGATTTTCTTTAAAATTCTGCTTTACCACATAAACTCACTTTCGGCAAATAAACAGGACTGAAAAACGAAACAGGACTAAAAAATGAAACTGCCACAGTTTTATGAATTTCAAAGGGACTCTCCCATATATGAACCCTGAACACATTTGTGATATATGACTAAGCCTGTGATTAATCTCCGAGGAGACAACTCTGAAATACCACACATCTTTGTTTCCTCACTGGAGGAGAACAAGACATGGAGTGCACATCTTGTCATCTGCAAGCCAAGTATGTCCCACCACACAAGTTCCAACATGCTTCAGTGCACAATTAATTCAACAGTATCATCTCTACATTATCTGGATTAAATCACATCCTTTGAAGCAGGAACACTGGCTTCTACTTCACAGCAAAATTACTTGGTGTGTTTGGGTAAGGTCCACGTACACTCCCCATCACAGTCTGTACATATCATCAGATCAATGAAGCAGATGTGAACCTCTGAAATGCACATCAAATGAAATTCTCCCATCTCTCATTAGATGTCCTTATCTTATGAGTTTTACCAGTGAGAGTTGTTAGTTAACACAGCAGCCAACAAATAAAATTACCCATTTGGTTGCGGCTTTTAACTGTGAGGCTCAGACTCCAAGAGGACCAGAGTAGGACAGACTCCCCCCTCTAAAACAGGCCAAGGGCCCCTCTAAAGAGCACTTCAAGTCAGGAAGGAACGATCTAACACTGCCACCCTGCTGTCCCCAGCCAGAGGCACACAACTGTTACTTACATTCATCGTAAAACCCATAAATTCTATTGATGCTGGCACATTCGTGGTTCCCTCGGAGGAGGAAAAAATTCTCTGGGTATTTAATTTTGTAGGCCAACAGAAGACAAATTGTTTCTAAAGATTGTTTTCCTCTGTCAACATAATCACCAAGGAACAGGTAGTTGCTTTCTGGTGGAAACCCCCCATATTCAAAGAGTCGGAGCAAGTCATAGTATTGTCCATGGATGTCACCTGCAAGGAGATTCAGACACAACACTTAAATGACCCTTCACTGCATTCTTTGATACATACTTAAAGTGACAATTAACGTATATAAACTTATCCCATTCTGACAATTATGCAATGGTTAACTGGATGAAGTTGCATGTAGCTAAACAAAAATATTTGTGTGTGCAAAACAAAATCAAGATTCCAAGAAACCAACAGTGTCTTCTGGAAACACTCAGTAATTCAAATTCTAGCAGTGAAACTGCATCAAAAATAAAACTGGTATTTCTGCCTTTGGTTTAAATCATGGGTTTGTTTCTGACAAGCAGAACATTAAATCGTGATTTTAGACTACCAATATTATAAATATGGAATGAGCTACTTCAAATCAAAATAAGCCCTCTTTTTTTAGAGTAGGATAAAATACTATTTGCTGGAAGCTTTCAGAAGTGCATTTATTGAGGCTTTTATGTCGACATTCTTCATTCTTTCAGCATAAGTAGACATGTACATGTGTGCAAAATGAGCACTGCTCTATGCAGTATGGTAAAACCAAACTAGAAAGTCATTCCAAGAACCAGCACAGAAATTTAAGTTTCCAGCAGGATTTTAAAATACTGTCAAACCACTGTTCAGCTTTGCATGGCAGCACATTAAACACTGGGGTTCCTCACTGTCTCCCCTTGTTCAGTCACAATTGGGCCAAACATTATTTATTTGATAACTTCTTTCCCAAACTTCATGTGAAACTCTTACCCAATCTGTTGAAACTGGACCAGCTGCTTTTTGGGTTTGGATTGTTTTGGTCCCAAGTACAATTCCCACATGTTACACCCTCTCCACTCCTCTGCCCCACATATCCAGCAGGGTCTTATTTTGCCTTTTGCTACAATTATTTGTTAGTTTCACTGTTACTAAGTGAAAGTAGCATCTGGCATTTGTTCTCTGCTTACGATCTGCATTTACCTGACACCTCCCCCAAGATCAAACCAAACTCACAGTACTCACCACAGATTTTCAGCGGAGCTTCAAGTTCTAGTAAAATAGGTTGACTCAGGAAGATTTCTCTGGATTTCAAGCACAGTCCTCTAATTTCATTTTCCTGAAGTTGGACGTTTTTGCCTGGTTTTGATCCTCGCACTGTGAGGAGGAGTCAGAAGTCAGTTATCAAAACCAGCAACAGCCCTGGTGTTATTTTAAGAGCCTGACTAAATGCCAGAGCAGCACTGAATGAGAAGGTACCAGAGTAGGATTGGTGTGCTGGGGTGAAATGGCAGTGCCAGGGAAAGGGGAGTGTGTTCTGTTCCAGTCGTATGTTACTTCCATTTAACAGAATTCATGCCTCAACACTTCCCCCGTTAAAAATGTCACATTTTAAATAGCATCAGTTTAGTTCTATTTAGTTATAAACCCCATCTTGGACAATGTGACTATTTATATGTTATTTTTCAGTGAAACAGTTATGTGCTTGTTCTCTGGAAAGCTGTCTGAACTTGAGAAAAGGGTGTCTGCCATTCAATCACCAACAAACGTGCAAGTCTCCCTAAACCAGGAAATCACTTCACCCAAGCCAGCACCAATAAATCCTGTATTCCTCTGTTCTACACTGCAGCTGGAGAACAGGGAGGAAAAATAAGCACGACTGGAAGGTCAGGGCTATCAGTAAGGAAATAGTTTTGGATCATGATGACAAAACAGCTGCCATCATCACTGCCTCTGAGCACAGTAAAAGACAAGACAGTAGGAGACCAATCTCCCAGCCCCAAAGAACTTCCCCCTCCCAACTCTCATCCTTCACACCCCTCCATCACTGTTTCAATCTCCCCCACTGCAAAAATTCATGCCAGTTTGTTCCTTTAACATCCATTAAAGCTTTCCTTCCTGCTCTGGACAAGGGCATCAGCCTGGCCTAAACAAGTTTCACACCCCCTGCCCAGAAATACAAAGGACATTTCTAGAGCAGCAGTGCTGTAACTAACTACAGCCCAAATTGCACACAGCAGCATTTATCAGGGTTAAGACTGGATTAAAAAAATTGTGACTGCCATTACTGGTGAAGCCTATATTTTATTTGATATCAAAACCAGTGACAACGTGTAACAGTGATAAGGTGGAAGAAAAAAATGTAGTAAGAGCAGCAGTCATCTTCTACAATGTAACTCCCATTGGTTCAGCTGCAGCAAAGCCAAATCACCAAGAACTTGAGTCTCAGATGTCTGGAAATGCTCTGCCAACACCTCCAGAAACAAAACGCCTCCACTGCTAAGGCTGCCAGGTTAGGTGACCTACTGTGAGCAACTCCTATAGCACTGAGACTGAAGAATCTATGCCCATATCCGAAAAAGTCTGGTCTTTAATTGCAAAAACAGTAAGTAACAAGCCCAGATCCTTTCAAACAGAAGAACCTATACAGTACTACCTTCCTGAAGTCCTGAATAACTTAGTAGCCAGCTACCATTTCTGTCTAATTCTTTTGCTACTGTTTAACCTCCAAGTAAGAAATCTGAAAGCTCCAGATGACTCAAATCTCTGCTGTCACTGTGGGCCTTGACCTGTATGAAGCCAAGTGAGAGCTGCAGCAGGAAAGGCTGAGAGTGCTCGAGGCAAGTTTTAGGATCAGCAAGACCAAATAACAGTGGTGTTCCAATTTCTCACTAGCACAGAAGCTTCTGACTTTTCCACAGGCCTCTGATCAAGCACAGAAAACTGTTCAGTGAGCATGCACCTTATCTAGACTGCACATAAAATAATGGATGTGCAATAGCCATGAAATCCATGACATCGAATGTGATCTCTGCCAGCACTTGCGGTGTTACTGCCACAGCAATCCTGCCCTGCTCACTGACTCCCAGTGATCCAGCCAGGGTGGCACTACTTGTCCTGCAGAACCACTGACAGCACCCTGAACCTCACCAGCTTTCCTCAAACAACCTTCAAAATGAAACTCGAGTTCAGAACACAATGTATGCTCACAGTGACATTGCTGTAGGTCAAAAGTCACAGCTTTAACAGTGCTCTCTTGCAAGCTCTACCGGCTCCTCTGTTCCTCTCTGCCCACGTGTTATCGCTCACCACTGACATTCCATGCCAACACTGGAATTACCACTGCACTTCATGTCTTTCATTAAAATCTCAAGTAATGAAGCATGTAAATGGGAGTTAAATCTTTGTCACAGCAGTTTATCACGCATGAGGCTTTTCATCCACACAGTAATTTTTTCATCCATACAGTAATTTTCCTAAGACTCCTGAGCAACAAGCAAGTTACTCAAAATGCCAAATACCCAGAAGCAATAAAGAACAGAAACTTTTAGAATTAAGTGATGACTGGCTGAATTATAAATATAAAACTGATGGCCACTTAATTGTAAATTTTACAATTCACCTTTTTTTTGAGATAATACAAAAAACTTGTATTTAGTCTTCTTTGAAGCCAAAAATTTGCCATGATTTGGTCTTCTTAGAAATTGCTAAAACCAAACCCTGTACTTCACATCCATAAATTAAAAAGTACAAAATATTATACAGACTATGCAATGCACTGAGTCACTAAAGCTCATGAATAAAGCATATGCATTCATTTTTGCTCAAGATTAAATGAAGACCTGAAAACTGTTTCAGACACGGGTTTTTTAGGTTTTTCCAATACGTTTTTCTTGAACTGGTATAATCCTCACACAGTCTTAGTCACCTGCCTGTAGAAAACTGTGACAAAAAGAAATGTTTTGCTGCACTTCCTAAACTCACTAGGACAGACACCATGGATGAAAGAACAGCAAAATTTGGTTCAGCTCTGCCTGCCAGTGACATTTTCACCACTTTGTTCAACATGAAGGCAGCACAGAGGAGACGAATGTTTTCAATTTCTTGTGACATTAACCTGAATGTCCTGAAAATCTGGGAAAACAAAAGAGGGTTTGGCTTCAGAAGAATCAAAAACGCAGAAGTGCATCTTGGTTTGAGGAATCTGTATTTTTAGTGCAAGGATTTTCTCATCCACAATGAAAGAGCTGGCACAGAAACGCAGGATATTCAGTCTTAATGACATCTTAAAAGGTTTCTCTGGGTCTTCAAATTACTTAGTCCTTCTAAGAAAGGCAAAAAGAATACACTATGAAAAATATGTTGTGTTTACAGTTTGTTTCTCTGCTTTGCACCAAAACAAGGCAGCTTGTGGAGATCAGACAGTATGATACTAATTGACAGCTTGGTCATTGAGTCAAAAGAGCAGCTCAATATTACTGTACAGGCACATTTGCCCTTTCAATGCATAAAAAATAACCTCTCCGAAACGACAGTCTGGAACTGACAGTGGAACAAGCTACAGATTAATCATTTGGGGAAAAAGTCAGCCCATTTCAAGTGGTATTTTATTCATGTCTGAACACACTGCTGCAGCATTTCCAGACACCAAAATGTTCCCACCCTCTTCAGGCAAAGATACTCCTGTTCTTAGAAATCATTTCTCTAGAGCCTTAATTTCAGTGTCCAGTCTGGGCAGTCTTTAAACAAGTAAAATCTTTTTTACTGTACAAACCTGAGAAGTTGTGAAAAAATAAGCTCTCCACTAGATGGAAACAACTACAGGAAAAAACCCCTCCCTGGAGCCTGGATGATCTCTGCAGAGGAACTGCTTAGAACACAGGGTTCGCTATTAAAATTAACAATTTCCAAGACAGAGAGAAACTGATGGAAACAACAAGAGATCCCAACTCTAAAATGAGTGCGTTATAAACAGTGCAGTATGCCAGGCGCCCAGCAGAGGGGGAAAAGAAAAGGAAGAAGAGCAAGAACTTGAAGCACCCCTGTCATTCTGGAGAGAGCAAACAGCGAGTACAAAGTGTAGCTGCAGCTGCCAGGAGTCAGAACACTGCCTGACATTGAGAACTATTCTCCATTTCCCTCGGAGGGATAAATGGGTCAGGAGCTGGGGGATCCAGAATGTACAACAGTCTGAGGCCATATGCATGCAGAGTACAACAGACTCCCACATCCCAAGCATTTTGCAATCCTCGCTTTGGTGCCACAAAGTCCTTTACGTCAGTCAAGGTTAATATGAAAGGGACAGATACTTAGAAAAGCATTCAAAAATAGCAGGAAGTTCAAAATGCCAGAAATTTCAGTGATCCAAACACCTCATTTCCATTCAGTATTGCATTAAAAGAAGAACCTGAAATACTGTCAACTGAAGTGTGAGAACCAAGTTCTCCTACAGAAAATGTTTTAAGGAAAACAGTCTATCTGCAGGTCAGTTCATTTTTCTGGCTTATTAAACAAGTCTCTCAGTTTCACCATATTTTACGTTAAGATGTCTGCAATCATAGTGACATTTCCAAAAATACTGCAGGTTGGTTTTAATCTAGTTTTTAGCAGTTCTCGATGACAGTTTCACAGTCAGTTTTGCACCACAGCCACAAAGGGAATAAATAACTTGAAAGTGGTTGATGTAAAAAAGGTTTTACTTTACTGCAGGCACTACCAGCTTTGATCAGATCGCTTCAAATTCAAAACTGAAATGGAAAAGCATCTCCTCGCTGCACAAGCCTCTAAAAAGAAAAAGTTCTGGTCTGCTTTCTAGTATGTCAGAAGTTCACAGCAGCGTTATCAAATGGAAGATTCTGCATAACTGCAAGTTTTTCATCTTGTAACATATTTCCACACTGCAGACAGGTGAGGAGCAACAGGCACTCACACTGATTACAAACAGAAGTGACAAATTCCTGCACTTCTCACTGACTGGGCAAAGGCACAGAATTTAACAGACTTATCTGAATCTATGGCATTGATAAGAATCTAATGCTGGTCTTAGGAATTGAAAGAGTTTCTATTTCCCACTCTGAGAAACTACTGCACCACAGCACGAAACAATTAACATTAAACTACACAAACCAGGGAAAATGATATGGTTTGAGGTCAAAAAGTGCTGCTTTTCCATGAGAAACTTCATTACAGCATCCCAACTCACCCACAAGTAAATGTGACTACATCTCAGGTTAACATCTCTGAGAATCAGACTCTTACCCCAGTATATGAAGCTAAAGAGCAAGCAACTGTGCAGACCCAATTAAACCTGTGTTTAGCAGAAAGGTGAAAAAAAATTTAGGGACTGCATTTCTGAGAAAATATCTTCTCTGTGGTTAGCAAAATCTTATCTATGCTCCTTAGCTCAACTATTTTTAATAAGTAGATGATAATCTTTCCCCATTTAAAGCAAATTAAGAGAGAATATCTCCTTGACATCTCTACAACAGGCTTTACTGGGAATAGAAATCTGTGGGTGTATAAACAGAAATGTTTAAGGATTTAAGAGTCTTTTTGCTGATTTTAGTGCACTAGCCAGGATTTCAGCTTTCAGAATGGCTACCACCATTGTAGCCTCACATGGCTTTATCCAAAGTAGCCTCCATTCATTATTCAATTTTCCCTTAACAGTGCCTGCAGAGGACATGGCACAGGAAAGATTTGTTCAACTGGGATCACTTAGGTATGTTGAAATTGTTATTTTACCCATTATTTACTGTTACCATGGTAAGACTAATACACCTCAATCCTGTTTTCTAAATATGTGACTGTGAGCTCCAAGCCAGACCCTGCTTATCTGGAAGAGTTGCCAGCACACGAGATGAAGGAAATGGATAAGGGGCTCAGGTTATAGGAGCACCATCTGACATGACACAGAAAGGAAGCCACGCTCACACTCAGGGAGGCTTGGGATTTGTCACTCATTCTTTACTCAGGCAAGCAGGAATTCTGCCATTTCCTGGAACCCTTTCCAAGACCATACAGGTGCCACTGATTTTGTATCTTACAAGGAGATTTTTAGCATCTTCTTATCTGCTGGAAGTTCTGACTTAGCACACCCTCACAGCCGCAGCTGCTGCCTTCAGTACCCCTGCTAGAAGGGGCATAATTTGCTCTCATGTTTGACCCCTCTTATTCCTCAGGAAGGTGAATTAGTTCCATCAATATCTGAGCCTTTATCCACTATCAAGGACACTTAAAATCATTTCAATACTCAGTGTAGGATACTGTTACTTTCTACACTTTAGAAGTCTTATTCTTGTGGATATTACAGTTACCAAGTCACAACGTCAGACAAGTTGTACTCAGGAAATTGCTCCAAGCAGGACACAACCTTCATTAGTAAAGAAAGGAACAAATATGAACTCAATTAAAGCCAAAAAAAGTCAGTATTTTCAACGTTTTCCCTGAAAGGCTTTCCAAGGTTGAGAACAATGCTACTGAAAAATGGTTTTTCTGACATTTCAATGCCAAATGGCTCTGTACTATAAACATTTGGAGCAAGGAAGACTCTTCAAACATCTACCTTAGAACAAGAAGCTGAAGTATATACTTCCAGGCCTTTAAAAGAACAAGCTAATAATTTCACCTAAATAGCCTAATGTGGGTGGGAGAACATCACTGTTTGGGGGAAAAGTAGGAATAATGTCAACTGAGCAGAGGAGTCAGGATAGAAAGCAACTAAAATCCCTCACAAATACATTATTAATACACTGTATTAAGGACAAAAGCAAGAGTAATTTATTATTTACCCTTCACTTTACCTCAACCATTAGACTCGATTCACTGCTTCTTCCAACAGGGCAATGCATGATAAAAACAAATACCTAACTGTACCTGCTCACTGATTTCCAGTATTTCAAGGATCTCGTTAGTTCTGGGGTTTGTTATCTTTAGAAAGGGCTAAGCTCCCTGCTCATACTCTCTAAATTTTAGTGGCAAAATCACCTAAAGTCAACTGCTATTAAAATATGTAAGTATTTAAAGTTAAAAGAGAGCTATAATGAAATATCAAATTGCTCTAAAATTACAGCCTGCACAAGGATTTAGGCAATTCAGTTTGTGAGCTGATTATTAAACCAGATTTTGCAGTGTTTTCATGCCTGGGTATGATTTTAATCTGTGTGCAGCCTTGTCTGAAGGGGTATCCCTTGACACAGAGCTCACAGGCACACCACACTTTGTGTAACTCACATTATGTACTTGTTCTACCAGAACTGCACTGAAAAACAGTAATTCGTTTGATCTAAATCTAGAATGCAGTGTGTGCTAAAATGCAGCAATATTTTAGGGAAAAAAAAGTACAAAAATGACACTCACAAAGGTCAGTCATTACTCTGTGTCTGGCGAAGATGTTTAGAACAGACATTTAATAACCAACAAATAAAGCACTAGCATAGGTTACTAACACCAGTAATTGTTTTAAATACTGAAAGACAATCATTGCCTCAAGGAATCCAAAATCCCAGCTGCAGTATTAATAAAGGAAAAAAAATTAAATTTCAGTTCTGCAGCTGATGCAACCTCAGGTAAGGTCTGTAACTGCATGAAGCACCTCTTAAAAGATGTCAGTAAACCTCCTGAAGCCTGATTTATGAACTCTTATCTGCTCCAAACATCTAATGCTGATATAAACTGAGTAAGAGCAGAACATATTGACATAGTATACATCTCACTACTTTTTGAAACTTTAAACTGAGAAATCATTCACATTTCTTTCTAGGAAAGGTCTAATCCATGCTTTTAAAAATTAAAATTTGCACTTTGAAAATATTGCATTAGCTACACTAAGGGAAATCTGTGAGAAGTGTAACTAATAAATGCAGTTCAATTGAGCATGTATTAATATGTCACCAAACACACGACATACGAGACCTGACATTTACAAGTGGTACTACTGGATTTTCAGGAAAATCCTGGTCTAACTTTATGAAGGGAAGTCTTTAAATAATTGAAACCAGGGCAGTTTAAATTGGTAACAGGCAAAATCCAAACCGGATCAGAGGAAAAACCCCATTTACTTTTACTTATTCAATAATCCCACAATTCATCTGTAGCATTTTTTAACTCCAGTTGATTTCTAGAGTAGAATTTCTGTTCCTCTGCCTGACCTTTTGCTATCCAAGCATTACACAAGAAAAAATCCTGTAAGAAGGAAAGTGTGTAAGAAAAGACATTTCTTCATCATTTTTCTCAGCAACATCTCAGCTGACTTTGTGTCAAATGGAAAAAAGTTAAATTCCTGACCAAGCTTTTCAAGAGTAAGTCCAGATGAGATGCCTGCCCTGACACAGGTGAAGTGAGGCTGGATCAGGACAGCTTCCTTCTCTGAATAATTACGGTTTTCCTTAATGCCTCGAAGAGAATTTGTCACTGGCAACTTCTCAGCCTTTTGCCCTAAAATCAGTCAATCCCAGTCCAGTGCTGATCCCTGCAAGGGAAAGGATGATGCTGGAGACACCCCCTGCAACTTTCAGGTTTTCCTTTGATTTGCAAACTCCCAGGCAACTCTTTTCACCCCAAAGCACCAACAACACCAGACAATAAGCCCTTTTTCAGACTGTCTGAAACACCAAACCCCAACCCTCTATTCACACCTAAAACCCCACCATATGTTACGAATTAAGAGCCAAAATCCTGTGGCAGCTTTAATGCAAGCAGCTAATCAAAGCTAAACCCAGCATCCCCTGAAACTCATGGCACTCTCCTCCCGACTTGCTGAAAAGCTGCCTCAACACTCTTTAAACACGCTGAGTCTTATTTCCAGAGTCCCACCACTACCCAGCCATGCACTGATCCCATGTGCATGCCAGAAAGGCAAGAGAACACCCCAGGCTTTTTAAAAGACCTTCCTACGAAAATACTACTAAATTAAGCATCCCCTCATTCGAACATAGGACTAGATCAAGCATCCCCTCAGAACTGCAGGGGAGGAGAAGGGGGCAGCCGGCTGGTCCCAGTTTTGCACCGGGGGATCAAAGGGCAGAAACGCCTGGGAAGCACACGGGCTGAGGGGAAAGTTGGGGCTGCGGGGCCGAGCCAGGCGGGGAGGCGGCGGCGGCGACCCCAGGCAGACAAAGCGCCTCTCGCCCCTCCATTTTGGTGCCCCCTCAGACCCCGCTGGGCGGGCGGGACGCGGCGCTTCGGCCCCGCCGCTCCCC
>VZTZ01006176.1:0-12752 GCA_013400955.1 Drymodes brunneopygia
AGTCAACCCAGGACACATGCCATCTCCATAACCACAGGGTAGCATGGCTAATAATGTATTTTGATAGGCTGGCTTTCAAGTGTTAACACCAAAAATAGAAAATAAGCCTTAATTAGAAGGAAGCATTTGGGCTTCCTTTTTGTGTACGTTGGTTTAGAAAGGAATCACACATTAAAATACTTGATGCATGTTTCAGTGAGCACCACCACAGAGAAGAGTAAGAAAAAATTTACTGTCGTTTTTGGCTGGTATATCTCCTTTCCTCAATCCCATCCATCTACTGATTTGTTAGAAGAGATACAGACCCTATTGCATAATTTCATTTGTACATTTCCAGAGTTTGAATTCATATTATGCTCCTGTGGATGATAATGTAAGGTTTTCATAATGCAGAAGAATAATTGTTCTCCTGCTGAGGAGAAGGTTCTCAGGTAGAAACTTCCAGTTGTTATGCACTTACCTGTGCATGTTATGCTTCACAAAGGCTTTGTAAAATGTCTCAGGTGGCTATAAATTAATTGTGGATTGTACATTTGATCATACTCAAAGATGTGCCTGACGGTGTGGGTGTATAAGTGGGTACATGCACAATAGATACATTATTAGATGCATCTACCTTATTAAAACTGATCTCAGGAGTAAGATTTGGTACATTAATTTCCAAAGATGTGGTGTGGATTTTTTGTGTTGTGGTTTTACTTTTTTTCCCCCTCAGGCAGATTTTGGGAATAATTATGGTACAGAAGTGCTTTGTTTTCTCACAAGAGCAGGACTTTGAACATATGGGCCTCTGGTGCCTAGGCAGAAAACCTTTTTTTAATATTAATGCTTTTATCAGTACAGCTACTTATTCCTAATCATTCTGAATCATAGAATACTTAACAGTGAGCTACAACCATATCTTCAGAGAGGATATAGAACAATTGTCTGAACATAATAGAAGTGCTATAGTTAAATCATTATGTGTTTCTGAGGTTGCTCTTAATATATACAAATAACTTACTTCTGAGCTACTGTGCAACACATACAGATTTAGTGGTGCATGTAATTAAGGTTCAAACCTTTGAACCTGACTTGACTAATATTTACATAAACCAAGCTTTCAGCTTATTTTAATTCCTGTCTTGTTTAATACAAGCTATTTTTAAGAGAGGAAAAATATTTCTGTTCTCTTAAGTTTGCCAGAAACAATGCTTCATGCGGTGCAGACAGCGCTCTTTGGACTTGTTGATCAGTGATACATTCTAGGCCGGTAGACCATTGTCTTATCAGGGTGGTTTTCAGAGTCTGACATGTTAGTAGTAATGAGTGGATAGGGTGAAAGTGGTTCATTCTTGGATTCTCACTTGTTCTTTCTAGGAAAATTCACAACAGAGAGCACTTATTTTGATTTTTAATGAAAAATGAAGTAAAATTTTAAGAAGTGAAAGATGCTGATAACATTTCAACAGTTCTGTACGTGGAATCCATCTATTCTTATTTCCTTGTCTGCTAAAGGACAGACAGGTTTAAAATTCTAGGCTTTTTCCCCCTTGCTCTGTCGAAACAGATGCTACTATAACTGATTTCCACATGAGCTGGAAATTTTCCTGGAAGTTTTTTCAGTTATCTAATAACATTTATACAAATTCCAGTGGTAGTGGCTAAAGACTTCTTCTCCACCTCTGTCTTTTAATGAAAACAGAAATGCTTATCCACTACTGACTGCCAGAATTGTGTGATCCACACCCCAGAACAGAGAGGGTTCTGTAATTTACATCTGGTGATTTTGTGAAAGAAGTCATTTGCATTAGAGCATCTGGTTAAGCCCTGCAAAGTGCAACAGCATGTTGATTTTCATGGGAATACTCAAGGAATGTGCAGGTGCAGAAACTAAGCTATTTTACAACTACTGCTGAACCCAACTCATTGTAGGTCATGATTAAGCATGGTGATGAAAAAAATTTGGGCTACGAATGCTGTGTTATATATGGATGAAGAAATGAGTTTGATTTCCTGGGCAGCCAGTTCAACACCTTTTGGTAGGAGCTGTTCATGTTCTGAAAAGCAATTAGCTTGTTGCTACTTTTTTGTTAGTCTGACTAAGCCACAGGAATGGTTGGTTGTATTAGAACTTTCAGATTGTAGTTGCAATTCTTTTTTCTTTATTGGCAATACTGTGAATGTTTTTGGATTGTGGTGACAAACTCTACTTCTGTAAGTTTCTGCACTAATAAACAGTTACAGCATCACAGAAATGCAGAATGGGTGAAACTGAAAGGGACCACAGTGGGTCATCAGGCCCAAGCTCCCTGCTCAAGCTATATAGCAAAGGATTGTGTCCAGATGGTTCTTCACTATCTTCTGCAAGAGAGACTCCACACCCTCTCTGGTCAATCTATGGCAGCGTGTGGTCACTCGCAGTAAAGAAGCTCTTCCTCATGTGCTGGTGGAACTTCCTGTGCATTAGTTTCTGCCCATTGCTTCTAGTCTTACTGTTGTCATCACTGAGAAGAGCCTGGTTCCACTCTCTTCCACCTTCCCTTCAGATACTTACAGATATTGATAATGTCCCCTCTCAGTTTTCTCTTCTGATGAGGCCCATCTCCCTCAACCTGTCCTTGTAAGAGATGCTCTAGTCTCTTAATCATCTTTGTTGCCTTGGACTTGTGGTTACCAAGTTTGCCTTGGTGTTCTCTAACCCAATCCTACTTGAGCAAGGGAAGGTCTTCCTTCCAACGTTTGTTACCCTGATTCTCCTGGGTAAAAGATCCCTGTGGGCTGGTCTTGTCAATGAGGTTGATCTGCCATCTGCATTCCCTGTTACCAGGGTTCCCCTTCCATTTAGTAACAGGCCCATATTATCCTTTCTTTTCCTTTTGTTATTGATGTATTTGAAGAGATCTTTCTTGTGGCCCTTGGCATCCTTGGCCAGATTTTATTCCAGATGGGCCTTCATCTTTCTTGTCTCATTTCTACTTATTCTGAAAATCCCTCTATATTCCTTCTAAGTGGTCTGAACATACTTCCACCTCCTGTCTATCTCCTCTTTATACTTGAGTAATGACAGGAGTTCTTTATTCATTTATGTAGTTCTCTTGCCCCCTTTACCTAATTTCTTGCTCATTGGGATGCATCATTCTTGAGCCTAGAGGAAGTGATCCTGGAATATCAGCCAGCTCTCTTAAACCCTTCTTTCCTGCAGAGTCTATTCCCACATGATTCTTCCCAGGAGATGCCTGAGGAGACTAAAGTTTGTTGTCCTGAACTCCAAGGTGACAATTACTTGCTGCCCTGCTTCCTCTTTGCCCATTACTGAGCTCCACAGTCTCATGGTCACTATAGCCAAGGCTGCTCCCCACCTTCAGATCTCCAGCAGTTCCTTCCCTGTTTGTTTGTATAAGGTCAAGCAGCACATCATTCCTTCTTGGATTCTCCACTACCTATGTCAGAAAGTTGTCATCAATGCTTTCCAGGAACCACCTACACTGTTTGTTTGCTAGTCCAGGGGGTAGTTAAGAGACTCCCACAAGAACCAATGCCCGTTTCTTTAAAGTTGCTCTAGCTGTCGTCTGTAGAAGGCCTTATCCGCTTCATCCTCCTGCTCAGGTGGCCTGTAGCAAACACCCACAACAATGTCACCCTTACTAGTCTGGTGTTTTATCCTAATCCTTAAGTGCTTGACTTGCTTATCATCCACCCCAAGACAGAGCTCAATATAGTCCAAGTGTTGTTGCATATAGAGGGCAATTCCACTGATTTGCCTCCTTGGTCTGTCTCTCCTAAACAGTGTGTAGCCCTTCATGATAACATTCTAATGATGTGAGCTATCCCATCACACCTCCATAATTGAAATTATATCAAAGCTCTGAAACAGCACACAGATCTCTAGCTCCTCCTGTTTGTTTCCCATACTGCATGTGTTGGTGTACAGGCACTTTACAGAAGTATTTGATGGTGTGTCACGAATGGATGTGGGAGTTTAGATTAGCCCTGCCTTTTGCCCAGGCCTTGGCAGCAGGCAGTAACCTTATTGAGGTGGCCAGCATCTCAAAACCCACTCTTGTTCATAAGTTCTTTTAATGATGACTGATTCTGCCTATTATAGAATGAATTATTTATTAATAGACAAGAAAACTAACAGACATAAGACAAAGTAAACCAATACTACACAGGAATAAAACAAAAAGAAAAGACTACTAGTAGATTAACATACAGTGCACAATAAGGTACCTTTTTCACTTACAGCTAGCGAAGAAATAGTATAAGCTTAAGATTCAATGTATCTTACATCCAATTGTTGGCTGGGGCACACATCAAGATCCTTTCCCTCAATCTCCAGAGAAGTAACCACAAAACCTGCATCCAGATTTTGGGAAGAAGGTTCAAACACTTTCAGGGTGTAAGAGGCCTCTGCCTCAGTGATAGCTCATTTATCTTTTATAGTGTAAAACTGTGACTCTTAAGTCAGAAATATTTCTTTTATCTCTCTTCCCATCAGCTCTCTAGACTAAGATGTTAATTCTTAGCTGAGGTTTGAGCCCTCTGGTGCCAGAGATGACCCCTGCCAGGCTTTTGAGACCTTGGGCTATCTCTATATGCATCAGTTATCTGTGGCACACAGGAGCAGGGTTAGATGTCCTCCCACATTGTGTCAATATCCCAGTAGGTGTGCAGAGTGATGCCCCATGCTCAGTGTTGGTTATGTGTTTGGCTGCTTTTGCTTGATTAAGATATTCACTTTTAAACTTCCTTTTGCTATGAGTGTGATTGTGATAGTTCTCCCCTTCCCACAAATTACCTCTGTTGAGCCTGGCCATGCTCCTGTTCTCCCTTCAACTCTACATTAAAGCTCTCTCAACTATCCCTGGTAAGTCCTGAGCTAAGATCTTTCATGTTTTTTCAGACAGGTGGACACTCTCTTTGTTGCCAGCGGGTTCTGTCATATAAACCAACTCATGATCAAGACCCCCAAAATGCTGCTGGCAACACCAGTCCTGAAGCCAGATGTTCATCTGCATGATTTTCCTGTTTCTTGCCACATCATTGTCTGCAGCTGGCAGGACAGAAGGGAACACAACTTGGGTTTCAGATCCCTTGACCTGTTGTCCCAAGGCCCTGAGGTCTCTCTTGATTGTCTGCAGCCTTCTTGTTAGGACCTCATCAGTGCCTACCAGGAAAACCAGTAGAGGGTAATAATCAGTGGGCAGTACCAGGCAGGGAAGTTTCTTTGTCACGTCCCTTAGCTGGGTTGCAGGGGCTCAACACACCTCTATATGGGTGTGGTCTGGTTGGTGTGTTGGGCCCTCCATTGCTCTTAAAAGGGAGTCACCAATGACTACTACCCTTTTTTATGTATTACTTGAGGAGGTTGTGATGTGGGAGGTAGGCTGTCATGCTCTAGGCACCCCCTCTATTCCAGAAGAACCTTCATCCACAAGGGGAGGTAGGTCAAGAAGGGATTTGCCTGCAACCCTGACCAGAAACCCTTTTCTGCTCCCCTCTGTCTTTAAGGTCCCTTCCTTTCACCTGGTGGTGAGAGGGTAGGGGATCTGTTGCTTCTTGTGAAGTGGGTGGTTGGGTTCATTTGTCCAAAGCATGGTATAGTGCAGCTTCACTGTCAATTTCTTCCTCAGTCGCTAATACTTAGTATTTCTACTTAATCTCTCAGCTCTGCCACTAGGCTGAGCAGATCATTGACCTGATGGTACCTCACACAGCTGTTGTCTGTGCTGCCTTCTGCGAGCAACATCAGGCTCTGGCACTCCCTCTAGACTAAGACCTGGGCCTTCCATGCTTTTGTGGGTGCTCCCTCTGGACTGCCATATCCTTTCTCGTGTGTGCAGTGGAAGAAACTTTTATCTGACTGGACAACATATCTGAGCTCTCTTGGCAAGGGTGATGACCACCAACTGAGATAACTACTTGAGCTGGCAGTGCCTCAGCACCATTCCTGCCCACCCTGCCTGTGCAAACTGCCATGTTGTGCCCTGCCTGATATGCCACCCTCTGTTTTCCACACTCCTGGTCGCTTGAGCTCCTGGGGTGGCTTATCTGTGTGTAGGAGTGGGTGCTCTCTCTGCTAGTCCTGCCCACACTGAGTCAGAGCTGCTTCTGAGTGATGGTTCCACTGCTTTCCGCTCAAAGAAAAGATGGCTGAGGCACCTCTTTCTGCTTTAGTAATGAGATCTTGCTTTGGTATAAGGCAATGACAACAACAATTTGGTCTATTTCATGTTATAGCTTCAATTTTAATGACTCATGATGTGTGAAAAACTTGAGCACCAGTCTATTTATTGACAGAGCTTAAAGACACCAAGGGCTGAAGTGACAGTACATATCAATAATCAGCCACCCTGTTACTGTCTCAAGTAATGCTGCATTTTGATGGCTGTTTTATAAAAAACTGTCAAGTTGAACAAGGTGAATTAATCTTCAGTCCTGTTCTAAAACTTGTGGAGGTTGAGGGGCTAGAAGGCTGACAAGCATGGCAGTTTCTAGTGATGAGAGCTTTATCCCCAGAGACTGAAGGACTCTGCTGTCAGCATGCACAGCAGTCACCTAGAGGAGAGCACTGCAGGAGATCATTCAGTGTTGGGATGTGGAAGGATTGTCATGGCTACCTCACATTCACATCTGTAAGCTGTGGATATCGGTGTGGAGGTACAAGGATACCTGGAAGAGATGAATCTGTCCTGTTTTTAAAGCAAGATATAAATTATCTGGAGGACCCAACAGTTTCCAGTGGAGAGCATTCATGTGAAGAAAATCCCAAACATCTGAAGGTTTTTACTCTTTTGGGACCAACCCCAAAAACAAGTTTGGTGGTGGCAGAAACAGTCTCTCCTAAATCTCTCAGGAATTTTTGAATGACCAATTCCAGTGCATGTTATTTATTTGAGTTTCATTTCACCCCATTTCTCAGCTAGGTGGTCTGAACACTAGGAGTACAGTGTCTTAGTTATTCTGTCTGTGGGTGCCTATTGGCAGGCCAGCATTATGCTTTTTGTCAATGTCCTTGAGAAGCCATAAGAGGTCATCAACATCAGCTCTCACATTTTTTATTCTCTAGAAAGTGATGTTCAGCCTTTCCTTATCAGCATAGCCTTGATACTCTGCTCTTATCTGAATTCAGAACTGAAATATCTTCAAAGGAAAACATAATTAAAGCTGGATTTTCCTCATAATTTTTCCAGTAACTTTCATTTGCAGTGAATTTAAAGAACAAATTTAAGATATTTCTAGATCAGATCTTTATTATCCTTTAATGCTTCAATTAAAATATGTTAGTAAGAGTTGCACAGCGGTTAGACATGGGCACCTATCTCATGTGGTTTGGAACCTCTTCAGGACAGCTAAAAAAAAAAAAATGACAGAAGGCAGTACAGAATCTTACAGATGTTTGAAACCTCCAGTTTTTTTCATATCACTAGCAAAGACACTTTCCTCTGCTATGTGCAGCTCTAAAGTTGTGAATTACTTCTATTAATCCAGTGGTGGAAACATGGATGGCTCTGAGAAACCCTGCACACTGTGTACAGACCTGCACGTAAGGAAGTTGTGGCTGCAAAATGTCTAGGTGAAAAAGATGTCAAATTTCTTCAGTCTCTTCAACTGAAAGGAGGTGTTAAAAGTTGAGAGAGAAGCAAAAGCAGGAATAACATAAGCTTAAGTCATATTAAACTGTTTGTCTTCTACCATAGCACTTCAATAGGTGATTATCCTCTGGATTTACATAGCTTGAGAGTGAATGAGGGACTTGCTTGGTGATACAAATGGTAAAATTCTATTTGCTAAAGAAATGAGGAAAATGAGGTAAACAAAGACATGGCTAGCTTTTTCAGATGCAGACTTTGTGATGTATATATGCAACTGCCTGTTCTTAATTTGGAAAATTATTTTGTTACAACAAGAGCAGACCTTACAGCATTCACCTGTCTCTTCTTCCAGCTGTTTGTTGAACGGATGTGATTATGAGACCATGTTTCTTCAAGCCTTCATATGCACACTGATTCAGCAGAATCTTACAATCTGAATTAGGCATATGCTAGCCAGGCATCAGGTTTTATGAGCATATGCCAGGTTTGTCTCTGTGGAAGGATTTAAACTTCAGGAATGAATGTAGGAACATTAAGGAAAGCATGAAGTCAATAGGAAACACAAAAATACATAGTATTTCTGCTTTGAACTAAAATTTGGTTTGAACTAATATTATTGATGTTTATAAATGACAAGCATTTTCAGTGGATTAAGAAATGAAACTCATGTTTTGGTCAGGGGTACAAAGAGACATCTTCCAAATGCTGCTAGATTTGTGTCAAGGGTAAAGAGGAAGACACCAAGTAAGTTGATTTACCTATACTCTTAGGCATTAATCTTCTGTAAAAAAGATGTCTAAGAAATAGGCCCTCTAGGCCTTTCACCGTCTTGGTAGTCCTCCTTCAGACGCTTTCTAATAGCTTTGTATTTTTCTTATATTGCAGTGCCTAAAACTGAATCACTTGTCAAAGTGTGTAGCTGAAGTATATTTGCAAACTGGAATTTACTGAACTAGCAAACTTCTTACAGATGCTATAGAGACAATATTGAGTATCAGGACAAAGATATTATTTAAATGTTTTCCTGTAATAGGAAGTAGAAAATCTGTGTGTGAATACAGGTTTCTAGTTAAAGAAGGGAAGGAAGAAATGAGTGGGCAGTACTGGGAAAACAAAGGTGGATTATAGGGCTGTTAAGCTTTGTTTCACGATATGAAAAACAGTCCAGGTTGCAGCTAAGACTGCTGAGTGGTTTATAGAAAATCACCTTGATGACTTAAGCAGTTTCCCAACTTATATCTATTTCACATGAGGAGTACCAAGCTATGATGGTTTTCCTAGACGAGGAAACGATGGGTTCAGTGCATCTTATATATTTTCATACTGTGTTTTTAAAAGTATTTAAGAGTACTCTCCAATGCAAGGAGAAACACAGAACTCCTGACTGGCTAATCCATAAAGACTTAATGTGCTCTGTTTCCTCAATTGTTTACAACTCATTAGCTAATATCTAGATATTTTCATTCTGTTATTTGAAAGCCATTTTATTTCAAATGTTATCTGTAACGTTACCAGGTCTTTTCAGTCTGTGTTGGACATGGATTTCAACACAGGATGTTAAGGAGACACTGGCACAAATTTTTCTGGGAAGGGCCAGAAACTTCTATCTCCAAGAATAGCTTTTGTACAAGTATAATGACCACCACCTTCTCACAAAGTGAAAGAATGACAAAGTAAATAAGTGAATGTTGATTAAAAACTGTTATGGCTAGGAGTGATTAATTTTTAAAAACCAGTGTTTTAGAAGGAGAACTATACAACAGATAATTGTTCAGGTCCAAATGCAGTTCTGTGACTGTATAAGAGACCACATGGCAGTTTTCTCTCACAACAAATATGCATGGTGAAAAAGCTTCCAGGGAATAATCTCAGAAATGTTTTCATTATACCTTTACTGTCATCAGTGAAATTAATGATTGTGAATGAAGATATCATGAAGCTGATTTGCCTTCTGCCCTTCAAATAAGTTAATTGTGTTTCTTCACACTGATTGTTTCTAAGCCATACTAGAGCATGCTTTGTAGACAGCACACAGCTGGTTTACAGTGCATGAATACAGCTTGGTGGCTACTTAGAACCTCTAATTGATTAAAATTATCCCTAGTGATACCATTTTAACATGTGTCACAGGACACGTGAAGAGTCTTGAAAGGATTTGGTAGTGTTATGCCACAATCTTGTCCAAATGATGCAGGTGTAATAAAAGGGGAAGAACAACCCAGACAACTGAGTAGATTATAGAATACACTGACTGTATAGATCTTCAAAGGATCAAACAGCTCCTCAAGTTAAACTTAGTGCCCTGAATGGAAATATGTGCTTGTTTTATACTTGCAGTGGTTCTGTTTTTCAAAGAGAAACATTGTGTCTGAAATTATGTCTGAATGACTGCAGAGAATAATAAGCTACAGACCTTGCTAAAGGAAGTTATGTTTGACCTTAGTGAAAAATACATTTGTAAAAAATACTGCAGTTTGGGTGGCATGACCTTGACTTAAAGCAATATTTCTTCTTTGCTTTTTTTGAAATGTTTAACATTGCCATCCTCCAATTTGTTAGTTTGGGGATAATCAACACCAGGTTTGCAGATTTGTGTGTGCGGAAAATCATGCTGTAAAAAGCCAATGTCCACAAAGAGACAGAGGAATCCTGCAAGAATCAGCTGTATTTGAGTTAAGGAAGAGAGTCCACTAGGCAATAACCTCATGGGGTCTCTCTTGAGTTTTTGGAGGATGCAGCCTCCTTTTATCCTAAACTCCCAGGTGCATATTGCTCTTTTCCTTTCCCCATTGGCTGAGGAAGATATAGACTTCCCGAACTGCCTACTACGTGTTCCCCCTTGAACATGTATCCCACCCTCATCATGCATTGTATGACCATTAAAATTAACTTTAAGCCCACCCTGAGTGGAGAAGTTAATATTCATAAGTCTATTAAGCCTGTGCCTTTTTCCCTAAAGTTCAGAAGTTCAGAGTGTGCTTGGTTCTACAACAAACTTAGGGAGCTTGATGTTGATAAAGACCCCCACACCCATTCTTCCAAAACCTGATTGGTCGTTTCAGATCTAGTCATTTGTGAAGACATTAACACCCATTTCTCCTATCAATTTGAACAACATTTCCTATTTAGGCTTTTGAGCTGATTGTTAAATGCCTAGTTCATATTAAAAGTGTGCGGCTGTTGCCCTGGTTTTACAGGGCCTCATAAGTTGTAACACTGTAGTTGTAGTTTCCCATGCTTTTCTGTAAACATGGTTCTTGTTTTTCTTAACCAGCTGGGATTGTTTTGCACTTGTGGAATTGTTTTTCATTCCTTTCCCTGGGGTGGAGAAAGATGATTGACCATGTCTTTGTCCTGTAAACCTTCAGGGGTGTTGACCCTTTTGACCAATCCTTGATTGTCTTTAGAAACATATAAAAATAGGTAAATAAAGAAGGACAGAGCTTTTGGTCGATCCGGCCTGGAGAATCCACTGGTGCTCTGAAACCCGCGTGTTTCTTCTGTTGCCAGCTGAACAACATGCGGCCAGCTGTTAGACTAACATTGTTGAGAATGTAGATCACTGTTGAGGAACATACCTAGTGCAGTGCAATTAGCTTAGTGTGCAACTGGCAGGTTGTGTTCTGGGTACTGGGAAATGGCAGGAGCCCCTGGCAATGAGTGTGAACTGGTGCTGAAACTTTGCCTAACAAAGGGCATGGAGGTCTTTTGCACCAGGTGGCCAGCTTACCCAGAGGCTCTGTAGAACCCAATGAACAATGAGAAGACCCCAGACCAAATATCAGCATTGCACCAAGGTACATGTACAGGGTGAAAAGAGAGTGTAAGGGATTGTTCCATAGACTGTAAAGATACAAATCGCCGGGATTCTTTTGTTTATGGTCTGTCCCTGAAGGCACCCTGATTGAGATGTTACTGTATTGCTGCTCTACAGTTAAATTACTTAACCAAATATCTAACACTGCCACAGCAAACCTCAAGTCATGCTGTTCAGGAAAACTTGTCTGAGTGCTTAAGACTGGTGTGTGTAGGGAATCTAAGGGGGCACCTGTCAGCTCACTGGAGCCACCTGTTGTGAAAAGGCTTCTGTCACATCAGTGAAAGTCTTGTGTGATGTGAGTCTGACTCCCAGAGTGGCTTCAAAATGGTCAGGCATGAAAGTTTCCTTAACATCTCACCTCTTTCCTTCGGTCCCCCCCCCTCCCCCGTCTCTCCCTCCTATTCGGACTGGGCAGGAAGTCTATAAGCATGTGAGCTCCCATACCATATACATGACAATTCAAATATCCAACAGGAAAATTGTATCTTTGGCTCTCATTTTGGCCTCATGCTGGATCTTGGTTGCAAAGTAAACCTCCAGATAAAGGATATTTTTCATCTGAATTATGAAACAGACATGGAAATGAAGGCTGGGGCGCGGAAGTATGGGGATGGAGCCAAGGCTGGAATTGAGACTGGGCTGGGATACGACCATGAAAGCCTACCTGTCTTAGGAATGTCTTCAGTTGTTCTCAGCTTTTCTCTACACAGCCTGTCCCACACATAAGATGTTTTATCTCTCAGTTTTCAGTTAATCCAATATAGGTACTGGTTAATTATCTCAGAGAGATAATTGGTGAAAGAAGAGTAGCTTTCAGGCTGGAGTCCTATGCAACTAATGCAAGTGCTTGACATTGTCCTAGTTACAGAAGCCTTGTACCCTGTTTATGTAATTTCTGATGAACTATTAATGATGGACCATTTGCAGTAGCTGCCTAGTGCACACCCAAAATCTCAGGCTACAAACTGGGTGTGAACTGAGATAAGGAAAAAGAGGCAAATTCTTTGAGGCACAGAAATGCTTCTTTTTCTTCACAAATGATTTAGCTATGATAACTCCTTTCTGGGGAAGCACTGGCACATTCACACCCAGCCTGGGGCGGGGTTATCTCAGCTAATGGGTCTTTTGATCCAGTCTAAGCACAGAAGAACAAAGAAAACTAAGTCCCTGAGAATAAAACAGACTGAACCCAGAAAGGTTTGAAATGTACCACAGAACTTGATTAAAGCCAAATGAGGTTAGATGTTGATACCAAAGAAAACCCAGATATATTTTATTTAATAGTAAAAAAGTCAGAGAAAGAAAGAAAGAAGGAAAGAAAGAAAGAAAGAAAGAAAGAAAGAAAGAAAGAAAGA